>JAJONR010001323.1:0-129537 GCA_029582245.1 Solanum etuberosum
TCCTTCTTCACCCCATTCCACCAATAGACTTCCCGTAAATTACGGTACATCTTTGTGGCTCCTGGGTGAATGGAATACCGCAAACTATGGGCTTCTAACAAGATCTGTTCCCTTAAGTCGTCAACATTCGTGACACACAAACGATCCTAATATCTATGTACTCCATCTCCCCCTTGGGAGAAAGCCTCAACAGATTTCTTAAGCACTGCTTCTTTTAAGTCGACCAAAATTGGATCAAGAACTTGCTTGGATTTCACATCCGCCACTAAAGATGATTCTTAACCATTGTGGACTATAACACCACCCTTGGTAGAGTCCACTAACCGAACACCCAATCAGGCCAATCTATGAACATCTCGAACTAACTCTCTATTTTCTTCTTCATTATGAGAAACACTTCCCATAGATAACCGACTAAGAGCATCCGCCACCACATTTGCCTTTCCGGGGTGATAGAGAACACTCATGTCATAATCTTTCAATAACTCAAGCCACCTTCTTTGACGAAGATTTAGATCTTTCTGATTGAACAAATATTGCAAAATCTTGTGGTCGGTAAACACATCTACATGCACACCATACAAATAATGCCTCCAAATCTTTAAGGAAAAAACAACCGCCGCTAGTTCAAGATCATGGGTAGGATAATTCTTCTCATGAATCTTAAGTTGCCTTGAGGCATAGGCAATCACTTTCCCATTTCGCATAAGAACACACCATAACCCAATTCTTGAGGCATCACAATAAACCACAAAGCCATCGGTCCCTTCCAGTAAAGTCAACACCGGAGTGGAAGTAAGTCTATCTTTCAACTCTTGGAAACTTTTCACACACGCTTTGGACCATATGAACTTGTCCTTCTTTTGAGTCAAAGCCGTCAAAGGAGAGGCAATTGAAGAGAATCCCTCAACAAACCTTCTTTAGTAACTGGCTAAACCCAAGAAACTTCTAATATCCGAAGGAGTTAGAGGTTTAGGCAAACTCTTGACCGCATCCATCTTCTTAGGATCTACCTCAATACCCTCACTTGAAACAATATGGCCAAGGATAGCTACAGATCTTAGCCAAAACTCACATTTACTAAACTTGGCAAACAGTTGTTGGTCCTTAAAAACTTGCAACATGATCCTCAAATGATAAATATGCTCATCCTCACTTCTCGAATAAATCAATATATCATCAATGAACACAATAAAAAACATGTCAAGGTATTGTCTAAATACCCTATTCATCAAATCCATAAACGCCGCCGGAGCATTAGTCAAACCAAATGACATTACCAAAAACTCATAATGACCATACCGAGTTCAAAAAGCCGTTTTCTGAATATCATCTTCTTTCACCCTCAATTGGTGATAACCCGATCTAAGGTAAATCTTAGAGAAATAGCTCGCTCCTTAAAGTTGGTCAAATAAATCATCAATTCTCTGAAGAGGATACTTATTTTTAATAGTCACCTTATTTAACTGACGATAGTCAATACACATATGAAGAGAACCATCCTTCTTCCTAACAAATAAAACTGGAGCATCCCATGGAGAGATACTCGGTCGGATGAAACCCTTATCCAATAAGTCTTTCAATTGTTCTTTCAACTCCTTTTATTCCACCGGAGCCTTACGGAAAGGAGGAATTGAGATAGGTTGCATATCTGTGAGAAGGTCAATACCGAAGTCTATTTCCCTTTCGGGAGGAATACCGGGTAAGTCATTTAGGAGCACTTCTGGAAACTCATTTACAACGGGGACAGACTGAAGAGTAGGGGTTTAAGAATCTACATCCCTCACCCTAACTAGATTGTAAATGAAACCTTTAGAAATAATCTTTCTAGCTTTAAAACAAGAGACAAACTGACCCTTAGGATAGAATTCCCCCCTTCAACTCTAGGACAGGCTCATTCGGAAACTGAAACTTGACTACACGCGTTCTACAATCAATATAAGCATAACATGAGTGCAACCAATCCATACCAAGAATAACATCAAACTCTAGCATATCAAGCTCAACCAAGTCAACAAGAGTAACTCTATGGGACAAGGAAATGGGACACTTTCTATAGACCCTCTTAGCCACAATAGAATCATCAACAGGAGTAGAGATAGAAAAAGGATCTAACAACACATCGGGGAGCACATCAAATCTCATAGCGACATATGGCGTCACAAAAGACAATGTAGCACCGGGATCAATTAAAGCATATACATCAAGTTGAAAAACTTTCAATGTACCGATAACCATATCGAGAGACCTCTCTTGTTCACCACGAGTCTGAAGTGCATACAATCGGTTTTGCTTAGGAGCATTGGGACCCGAACCATAAGAAAAAGCTTGCTTAGCCTCTCTTCCTTTAGCCGCAAGCATTGAGAAATCCCTCATCTTATGACCACTCTTACCACAACCGAAGCAACCATCCGTGCCGGCTAGGCACATACCCTCGTGCTTCCTTCCACACCTAGTACAAGTAGACATGGGCAAGGAAGATCCACTACCATTCCCTCCTTGAGGCTTCGGGTTAGACACCCTATATTTGTTGAACTTAGAAGGAGCATTGGAGGAACCTTGACTGGAAAACCTTTGTCGAAATATAGAACGACCATGTCCATCGGACCTTGCATGAGAAAAATTACCATCACCGGTCTTAGCCCTCTTCACCTCTCTAGACTTTTCCTTGAGTTTCTCCTCCTCAATTTGTCATGCATGAACCATGAGACGAGATATGTCCATGTCATTAATGAGAATGGTGGTACGACACTCTTTAACCACCATTTTGGACACACCCGAAATGAACTTACTCATTCTTTCCCTTGAATCGGCAAACATTGTTGGAGCATACCTAGACAATTGCGTGAACCTTAGAGCATATTCCCTCACACTCATACTCCCTTGTCGAAAGTTAATGAACTCAAGTACGTTGGCTTCCCTCATCTCAAGAGGAAAGAACATATCAAGAAAAGCGGCTTTAAACTTCTCCAAATAGCGAGGACCCGCATCTTCCAGTCTCCCTTCTTTCCATTGGTTGAACCAAGTTTGAGCAACACCTTTTAGTTGATAAGCGGCCACCTCCACCTTTTACACGGGCGTCACTCCCATGATCATCAATACCTTATAGACCTCATCAATGAACTCTTGAGGATCTTCCTCAACTTTAGAACCATGAAACTCTAGAGGATTCATCCTAGTGAAGTCCCACACTCTAGAAGCCGCCGTACCTACATTTGGGTTCACGAGAACCGCAACCTCCCTATTGGCCTGGGACGTCACAGCTTGAGCCAACACTTGAAAAGCATCCCTATACTCCACATTAGTTACTTGCTCGGCCAAAGGATCGACCGGAACTTGAGGAGCTTGGGAGAAGATCAATACTGAAGTCTATTTCCCTTTCAGTAGGAATATCGAGTCATCCAGAAACACTACTGGAAACTCATTTAAAATCGGGACTGACTCAAGAGTAGGGGTTTCAGAATCAATATTTCTAACCATAACAAGATGATAAATGCAACCCTTAGAAATCATTTTCCTAGCCTTTAGGCAAGATACAAATTGACCCTTAAGAGCATAATTTCCCCCTTTTCATGACATGATAGGTTTATTCGGAACATGCGTGAAGCCAATACATCCCAAGAATAACATAAAAATCTAACATACCAAGCTCTAGAAGATCAACATAAGTGACTCTATGCGAAATGGAAATAAGGCAATTTTTATAAAAATCTTTTAGCAACAATAGAATCACCAATAGGAGTAGAGACATGAAAGATATTAGAAAGGACTTAAAGAAAGACATCAAATCTCATGGCGACATAAGGATTAACGAATGACAATGTAGCACCAAGATCAAGAAAAGCATATATATAGAAATTAAATACTGTCAACATACTAGTCACAACATTCAGAGAAACCTCATGATCCTGTCGAGTTTGAAGAGCATAAAACCTATTCTGATGAGGAGAACCATAACCATAACCATAACCACTAGGATGAGCTTTCCTACCATCCTTTCCTTTTCAAGCTTGCAACAGAGAATCCTTCACTTTGTGATCTCTCTTTCCACAACAAAAGCGTATATCTGTACCGGCCCAATATTTGCCCAAGTAACTCTTGCCATAACTTTGGCAAGCAGGAATAAAAGATTTATTTCCACCACTTCCTTGAAGTTTAGCGTTAGACACCCTAGGTTTGTTGAACTTAGGAGCCAAAACATTAGAAGAACCTTGATATGAGAACTTTTGCCGAAATTGAGAACGACTATGTCCACCAGACCTAGAATGAGTAAAGTTACCATCATAGTCCTTGCCTTCTATGATTCCCTAGATTTCTCTTTTAACTTTTCTTCTTCAATTTGTAGGGCTTGTATCATCAAACGAGAGATATCCATCTCTTCAATCAACATGTAAGTACGCCACTTCTTGACCACCATTTCAGAAACCTCCGACACAAACTTACGCATCCTTGCCCTAGAATCAGTAACAATAGTCGGAGCATACTTAGCCAATTGAGTTAAATTCAAATCATACTCTATCATAATCATGTTCCTTTTATGAAGGCTAATGAACTTAAGAACCTCCGCCTCCCTCATATCAATAGGAAAGAAACTATAAGAAAATCCACTTTGAATTTCTCCCAATTAGGAGGACCCGCATCAATAGGCCTCTCTTTCTTCCATTTTTGAACAAAACTTAAGGAAAACCATTTAGTTGAAGAGCAGCTAATTCTGCCTTTTTCACCAATGATACTCCCATAATTTTATCTATTTTATACACCTTATCAATGAACTCTTGAGGATCCTCATCAACTTTCGACCCATGAAATTCCAGGAGATTCATTCTAGTGAAGTCCCTCCTTCTTATCGCTGCCATACAACATTTGGGTTCATGGAAGCAATGGCCTCTCTATTAGCTTGGGCCGTCATAGCTTGATCCAACATTTGGAAAATGTCTCAAAAGTTGCCATAAGTCACTTTCTTGGTGAACGGATCAAGAGGGGCTTGAGGAACCTCGAGCTCCACATCATTAGCCACATTACTTCTCACGTAAGATTTTCAAGGTGGCATAACCTTAAAATCAACAGAGAAGAGATATGAGAAAGACCTTTATAGAGATGAACTCTATGGCACGACTCTAGAGTAGTGAAAGAAGTGAAGTTTTCTAAAGGCCTTGTAGCCTCTTATTCATAAATATGGCACGCTTCACACTTATGAATAAGAATCTACTCTTTTAGGCTTGTCACACATCCTTGGACATTTTGATAACCTTTTGCTCTGCATATCAAGTTTTCCACAACCCAAATTACACCCTAGATCTGACATGAAAAATTGAATCCCGAAATTCCCTAAAAAATCCACTTGACATAAGCATTACGTAATAAATATATAATCTAAGAGATATAGCAATATAAGTCTAAAATTATAAGATGACATAAAATATACCAATATATAAGGAATAATAAGAATACTACTACGCCTGACACAAGCCTTTCTAACATCATAAGAGGTTGGGATGTAACCCATACACCACGTATAAGTGTAACACCTCCAAATTTGGAAAAAGGAGGAAATGATTTTTTGATTGCAGGCAGTGTCTACGGTTCCCATCTATGGACCATAGAAGCTTCTATAGGTTGTAGGTGGCAACCGTAGGAAGAGGAAAATTAATATTTTCTAAACAAGTCCTAGTATCCTTTGTACGGATCACCGGGACGGCCTGTCATCCCATGTACGAGTCGTAGATAGGTCTCGTAGTTGACTCCCATACTGAGTAAAATTTTAAAGTTGAAGATTAGGTTATACGGTAAGTATCTATGGTCCGCAGAGGAACCTACGAGCCGTATATTGTGTTCATCAAAAGTTGGCAAAATTAAGGGTCTATGATCATTTTACAGTTAAGAAGGACCTACGGACTCTAGGTCTAAACAGTAGGAATGGGTTGACAATTTTTTTTTTGGGATTTTAAGTTTTTTCCCTAATTGATTAATGCCTAAACTAGGTTGTTTTGATCCTAATACTAAGCCCTATATAATTTCCTTAATCCTTAAAACTGCCTATCCTAAACTATTCTTCTAGAATCCTAAATTTCCTCCAAGATCACCCCCAAATTTCCCCTCAAGAACTAAGAAAGCAGAAAACTAGGGTTAGGCTTGTAGAACTCTAATTCAGCATTGATTATGGGAATTGGTTGCTAAGGATGTTAGTATTTATCTATGGAGTCCTTTACTCCATAGGGTTCAAAAAATCTCTAATTTTGTAAAGATAGATTCTCAATTCAAGTAACGGTCTTATTCAATCTTCATCCGTCCTTTTCGATTATTATTCAGTTAACTGTTTCTTATCCTTTTATGCATGATTTCAAGTAATTATCTGTTTTTAAGTTGAACTTACATGAACCATGCATGAACCATATATTTTAGACTATGAACATATGATTAAGTTTATGAACTATGAAAGATGAATTTATGAAGAAATGCATGTAGCTTTATGAAATTGATATAAATGATTTAAGGTTGCTTTGAGAGTAAAGAATCGATGTTGTTGCTGTTATTGTGAAATGATTTTTCTCACAAAAGGATTCATAAGGTTGAAAGGTTTTCTCACTTAAGTTAAATCAAGATTAAGGAGCTATTCTAAATGAACTTTAGCTTTGACTGGTTACTAGTTGTTCTTTTCCATGGATAATAATATAAGTTATTATTAATGACTATTATATGGGATTAATACTTAGCACCGATAGGATATTGAGATTGAAGCTCTCCCGTTAGTTGAGGTCGGGTTTCTAGTAGAAATCTCCCTATTCCATAACTATGTGCCACCATAGCTTTGTCTTAGATAGACATTAGCTAGTGGATCCACTTTAGCTCAAGTTTATGGTTCTTCCCTTGAAAAGTAAGGACATAAGTTTTTGGTGTGGGATGGACTCCGAATTCCATGTTGTAACTTACATGGTCTATGTCGGTTAATGGTAAACTTCCCACAATAATGAACTAAGGTTACTTTCTAATGTATCTCATAAGTGTGATAAATATGTTTAGCTTGCACTGACTATGATTATCACATATGTTTTCTAACATGTTATTTTATATTTTTCTTGGTCATTGCATGTCATGTAAAGTCATTTTAGCATGATTTCATAACTCTTATGCATTGCTATCATACTTAGTACATTTCATGAACTAATTCATATTTGTTCTTACATTGTTTAACTAATGTAGGATCCGGCGCTCCTACCTCCCATACTCGTGTCTAGTTGATCCTTTTGGGCTTTTGAAGATTGGCGAGTCCTCATGATCTGAGGAAAAATACTGTTTTATTACTTTTATATCATTTCCATTTTTAGACTTTGTATGTGATGTATGGGTTACGCCCCAATCACTTTCCTTATGATGTACTAGATGGCTTGTAGACTTATGTTAGTCTTCCGCTTGTCAAACCCTTTCGATGTATGAAATGCTATGTTTAAAAGTCTTTAATTCTATTATCTTATATGATGTATGCTAAGTGGTTTCTGTAGGGCCTCTCGAGGTTCTATACACCATGTTACGCCTAGGGTCTACTTTGTGTCATGACAAACATAGTATTAAAAGCACAAAGTTTAGAAAAATCATAGGATATCTCATAAAATACATCGAGTAAAGTTTTATTCATGAGAGTGTGAATCACACAACATTTATGAATAATAGTCTATAAGACGTTTAGGAAATTTCACTTCTTTCATCATTCTAAAGTCGTGCAATACATTGTAACTCTATATGTCTCTCTCCTAATCCTTATCCGATCATTTTCAAGATATGGCCCCTCAAAGAGCTTATGTTAGGTGGAATGCAAATGAGAATGTGGAATGAGTAGCTCCTCAAGAAGCTCCACAAGTTCTGGCCAACCTTTTGGCCGAACAAGTGACTAATACGAAGTTTAAAGCTAGGGCGGTTGTGGTTCTTGTGAACCCAAATGTGGTTACGACGACAACTAGAGTAAGGGACTACACTCAGATGAATCCTCCAGAGCATCATAGTTCTAATGTTTAGGAAGATCCTCAAGAGTTCATTCATGAGGTGTCCAAGGTGTTGATGATCAGGGGAGTGACACCGGTGGAAAAGGTGGAATTGGCTGCCTATCAACGTAAGGGTGTTTCTCAAGTTTTATTCAATCAATGGAAGGAAGAGAGAGTGGTTAATGCAGGTCCTCTTGATTGGGAAAGTTTTAAGGTTGCTTTCTGTCACGCCCCGGGGCTACCCGTTAGACGTAACACGGGACCTAGGATCATGAGTGAGCCCAAGCTAACATTGAGGCTGGCATATATCAAGCATAGAGAAAATAACTAAGTAAAACATATACTATGCGGAGGCTAAAAACAATGGATATATAAAAAGGGGAAGAACCCAACTAGTCTGAATATAAAATAAATTAAGAGTTTAATGCTGACTAACCCAATACTTAACCACTCAAGCTGAATCTACTACTATGTCTGAAAAGCTTCTTACTGAATTGAGTTGCTGGGATATCCCCCGAGCTAACTCTAACAAAATTGAAAGCTGGAAATAAAGACTAAAGTAGGAAGCATGTCTATTATCCTCGAAGTATGAGGACTCACCACTGAAGCTACTGAAGTTGAACCGAGAATCAATCTAAGCGTGATCTGGATGTTGAGTGCCTAAACCTACATCATGAAATGATGTAGCGCAATACTTGGAATGTACTAAACATGAAGGATATAAATATGCTAAGTTGAACAAAGTAGATGAGCTAAACAATGCATAACTGAGCAATGATATAATCCAAACAAGGATATAGATATGTACTGTAGTATAACTGAAAGATAAACTGGATGCATTGACCAAGTACTAATCATGAAGATAACATGCTGAACTGTTTACTGAAGTAACTACTGAAAACGTGGTCAATCCACTAAGAGTCTAACTGTGGGAGCTACTACTATTGACCGTTATAAACCACGTGAGCCAAACGTGGAGTTTGATGTATACGCCCCACCAAGAGGACCCAATATACCTTGCCAGGGGTATAGAGGCATGACTGTGGTGTGATCACTAAAACTGATGCCCAACAGAGGGTACTTATAAACCTATGCGGGCACGTAGTTCTGGGACATTGTGGGTACGTTGAACCCTAGTCCAACTCGGTGCTAAGTCTACTCCCAACTGAATTTTCATGAAGTTAAAATGCACTAATTACTGAATAGCTCAAAAATTGACATGCTAACTGAGAATGCAACATTTATATACTAAGAATATGGCCTTTGAAATCTAAAGCATGAACTTATGTCGGGTTGGCCTAGCAAGTATAATTTATGAACTAGGATAAATTTACACAAGCTAGGGTTCTGAGTTATATGGATGGAATTATATTAATTTATCAAGAAACATGGCATTTAGATCAAGGGAACCATAATACTCGAATTTACAATAAATCTTAAAAATCTAGAAACCCTAGGTATGAACAGTTCATGAGAATTGAAGATACTAACTGAATTCTAGGGACCTAATGGGTTAAAGGAACCTACTAGTGAAATCCCACATACATAGTGACGAAATCTACAGAGAAATCCTTTGGATTTTGAGGCTAAACTTTGAAGAACACTTCAGTTTGTTCTTGAGAGGACTGGTCCACTTTTTCCTCTTCTTTTCGCTCTAAGTTGGGTGATTTTTGGAGAATGAGGGTTCTGGGTATTGTCTAACTAGATTATTAGGCTTAGACTGAGTAAAACAACGTAATTTAGGCATCAAACAACGTAGTTTATGTACCCAATGCATAGGGGAAAAGACCAAAATGACCCTGACTTAAAAGCCGATGAAGGCCTTCACGATGGGACTGACGGGCCGTCATTAGGACCACTACCCATCAAATGGGTCGCGGTTATGGCCCTGCCCAATAGGTCTCTATTGAAACAAGCGTAAATATTTACTCCGAGCTTGGATTTTAGCAAACTCGGTGGCATTGGAAAGAGGAATCAAATATCTTTAATTTTCTAGGTCATGGACCACCAAATGTATTCTGTGCTAAATTATATAACCGTTTGAAGTTGACCCAAAATTTGAAGGCTGCAATGACCCATTCACGATCTACTTCACGGACCGTGTGAAGCACCACGGGCTGTGTAGGCTACCATGTTTCTTCACAGGGATTTAAGGTTGTATTGGGTTGTTTCCATGACACACTTGATGGGCCGTGTGGGGTTCCACAGACCGTCTAGTGGTCTGTGGATCCTCACTGTCCTTGGGGTTATCTACCTCACTTTCACGGGTATGTTGACGGTCCGTGTGGAGTCCCATGACCCGTGGAGGGCTCCGTGGTCCTCCATGCTTGGCTGGGTGTGAACCACGATAAGGGTGACTGGTTGTGGTCTTTTTCACGGCCCGTGAACCCCTCCGTGGTCCTCCCATTGTCCTGCTATTCAGTCTTAGTTAGGTTCTGAGGTGTTATACTTTCCTTGATAGGTTCTTTCACCTTGAGATGAGGGAGGCTAAGGTAATTGAATTCATCAACCTTTTTCAAGAAATGAGTGTGAAGGAGTATGCCTTGAAGTTCATGCAATCGTCTAGATATGCTCCTACTATGGTTGCCGATCCTAGGGCAAGGATGAGCAAATTTATTTTAGAAGTGTTTGAGATGGGAGTTAAAGAATGTTGTACTGCCATGCTCATCAATGAAATAGACATTTTTCATCTAATGATTCATGCTCATCAAATTGAAGAGGAGAAACTTAAGGAAAGGTCTAGGGAGACACAGAGGGCAACGACCGGTGATGGTGCCTTTTAACATTCAAGGTCCAATGGACATGGTCGTTCTAAATTACGATAATGTTTTTCCAGTCAAGGTTCCTCCAATGCTCCAGCTCCAAAGTTCAAAGAGGATAGGGTTCCTAACCCTAAGCCTCAAGGAGAAAATGACAGTGTATCTTCATTGACTACTTGTGCTAGATGTGGAAAGAAGCATGATGGTAAATACTTAGACGATACAAATGGTTGCTTTGGTTGCGGTAAGATTTTTCACAAGATAAGGGATTGTCCATCACTTACTTCCAAGGGAAGAAAAGGTATACAAGCTCCGCCTAGTCGTTTGCGTTCAAGTGCTCCAAAGGAAAACTGATTTTCTGAATTTCAAACTCGTCATGAGCAAGAGGGTTCCCTCGATATGGTTATGGGTATGTTGAAAGTAGTTCATCTTGATTTTTATGCTTTGTCTGATCCCAGTACTACTTTGTCTTTTGTGACGCCATATGTGGCTATGAGGTTTGATATTTCTCTGGATGTGTTGTCAGACCTTTTTCTGTCTCTTCTCCTATTGGTGAATCTATTATGGCTAAGAGAGTTTATAGAAATTGTCCCGTCTCCCTGTCCCATAGAGTCACTCATGTTGATCTTGTGGAGCTTCATATGTTAGATTTTGATGTTATTCTTGGTATGGATTGGCTCTATTCATGTTATGCTTCTATTGATGGTAGAATCAAGTGGTCAAGTTTCAATTTCCAAATGAACCCGTCCTAAAGTGGAAAGTAGGAATTCATGCCTAAGGGTCAGTTTGTTTCTTGTCTGAAAGCTAGAAAAATGATTTATAAGGGCTGCATATATCATCTTCTTCTGGGTAGGTATAAAGATTCCAAAATCTCTATTCTTGAGTCAGTCCCCATTGTTATTGAATTTCGGGAAGTGTTTCCCGATGATCTACCCAGTTTTCCTCCCGAAAAGAAAATAGACTTCGATATTGACCTTCTCCCCCATACACAACCTATCTCTATTCCTCCTTACACTATGGCTCTGGCAGAACTGGAGGAATTGAAAGAGCAATTGAAGAATCTGTTGGATAATGGTTTCATCCACAGAGTAACTCTCTATGTGGTGCTCCAGTTTTGTTTGTTCGTAAGAAAGATGGTTCACTTTATATGTGTATTGACTACCGACAATTGAATAAGGTTACCATGAAGGAAAAATATCTTCTTCCAAGAATAGATGATTAATTGATCAACTACAAGGAGAAAGTTATTTGTCTAAAATTTTCCTCTAGTCGGGTTATAACTAATTGAGAGTGAAGGAAAATGACATTCCAAAGATGGATTTTCAAACTCAGTATGGTCATTATGAGTTTTTGGTAATTTCGTTTGGCTTGACTAATGCTCCACCCGTATTTATTGATTTGATTAATAGGGTATTTAGACAATACCTTGATATGTTTGTGATTATTTTTATTGATGACACCTTGACTTACTCAAACAATGAAGATGAACATACCAATCATTTGAGGATTGTATTGCAAGTCCTCAAGGACCAACAACACTTTGCAAAGTTTAGTAGATATGAGTTTTGGTGATGATCCGTGCCTTTTTTTGGTCACATTGTTTCCAGTAAGGGTATTGAGGAAGATCATAAGAAAATGTATGTGGTTAAGAGTTGTCCTAGATCCCTATCACATTCGGATATTTGAAGTTTCTTGGGTATGGCCGGTTACTATAAAAGGTTTGATGAAGGGTTTTCTTCAATTTCCTCTCCATTGACTGCATTGACCCAAAAGAAATTTATATTCTTATTGTCGAATGTATGTGAGAAGAGTTTTTCAAGATTTGAAAGATAGACTTACCTCCACTTCGGTATTGACTCTACAAGAAGGGTTGATGGGTTTGTTGTTTATTGTGATGCTTCAAGGATTGGACTAGGGTGTGTTCTTATTCAAAATGAGAATGTTATTGCTCAGGCTTCACGAATACTCAAAATTCATGAAAGAACTATCCTACCCATGATTTGGAACTAGTGGCGATTGTGTTTTCCTTAAAGATATAGAGGCATTACCTATATGGTGTCCATGTTGATGTCTTTACTGATCAGAAGAGTTTGCAATATGTGTTCAAGCAAAAAGATCTAAATCATCATCAAAGAAGGTGGTTTGAGTTACTAAAGGATTATGACATGAGTGTTCTCTATCACCCCGGTAAGGCGAATATGGTGGCGAATGCTCTTAGTCGATTATCAATAGGTAGTGTTGCTCATGTTAAGAAAGACAAAAAAGAGTTGGTTTTAGATGCTCATAGATTTGTCCGATTGGGTGTTTAGTTGGTTGACTCCACCAAAGGCGGTGTTATGGTTCATAAGGTTCAAAATCATCTTTTTTGTGGGATGTGAAAGCCAAGAAAGGTCTTGACCTGATCTTGATGGAGGTAAAAGAAGTGGTGCTTAAAAAGTCCGTTGAGGCTTTCTCCCAAGGGGGAGCCGTTGTGCTTCGATATCAAGGTCATTTGTGTGCTCCCAATGTTGATGACTTGAGAGAAAAAAATCTTATTAGCAGCCCATAGTTCTCATGCCCCTAGGCTAGCCCCTAGACATAACACAGGACCTAGGAACATAGGTAACCCCAAGCTAACCCTGAATCTGGCCTATCACAAGCATACTGAAATAATTCTAACCAAGTGGATGCATAACTGAAAAATGAATATAATCTAAAGGAATCAACTGAGAATATCTGAAAGAAATAACTGAGCTCAAAGTGGAACAACCCAAAGCAACTAAGTTTCACTCTGTCTAAAAGCCTCTACTACTGATGAGCTTTTGGGACAAGTCCCCAACTAACTCTAAAATGCTGAAGCTAACAACGAACTAACTGAACAAAAATCATTAAAAAACGTCCTCTGATGATGATGACTCACCTCTAACTATCGCTAATTTGGCGCTAGTATGAGCTAGTCGTGTGGCTGAACCTGAGAACCTGAACCTATATCATGATAGGATGCAACATAGAGTATGCGTCAGTACTTTGATGCACTGAGCATGAGGGATATGCAAAGCTGAGTGAATATATAAACATGCTAAAAATATTGGTCAAGTATCTAAGTTGAACTGAACTTAAGTACATAGGCCCAAGATACAATATTGCATAAAAATTAGGATGCAAGAGTAAACTGGAAGCATGTTGAAAAACTGAGAACAAATACAACTACGAGCCTAAAGTACCTTACTGAAGCTAATACTGTGGGAAAGTCTATTACCCGACATAAACCATGTGAGCTAAACGTGCAGTCCGATGTATACGCCCAATCAAGAGGACCCAATATATCTTGCCATAATATAAAGACATGACTGTGGCGTGATCACCAAAACTATTGCCCAACAAAGGGGACTTATAAACCTAAGATGGCATGTAGTTCTGTGACTTGAGGGTACACAGAACCCTAGTCCAACTTGGTCCTAAATACTTCTCCCAGACTGGTTACTAGTAGCTCACTTTAAATTGTGACCCTAAATTCATGAGACAGATCTAAACTGGTCTTAAAACAATTGCTGAGAAAAGTTGTGGACATAAAACTTACTAAATTCTGTTTAAAACTAAATGCTAACACCCTGAGCTAAATTCTCGAGAAGAGCTAATTCATGTGAAAATACCACTATTACTAGCTAAGTTCTTTTCCTTTAAAATCTCCATGAGAATTCATGTGAACTCATTTAAATAAGTATAGAATTGAGTTGTAATCACAAGAATAAATTTTGTAGAGAATCTGCATAGTAGGGCAAGCACCCTAGTTTCATAAAACCATAATAATAATACTAAAAGAAGTCTGAAGTTTTGCGCAAAAGGGCGAACGAAACCCTTATTGAATACCCACATACCTGGTGAGGAAAACTTCAGAGAAACCCTTTAAATTTTGGGGCTGAACTTGAACGAGAGCTCTGCTTAATTTGGAGAGAACATTGTCCCCTCTTTCTCTTCTTTTTTTCTAAGTCTGATGATTTTTTTAGGAGATTAATATTTTAGGTAGTTTTTGAATAATTAATTAGGCTTGGACGAAGTAAAAGGATGTATTTTTAGTACCAAACGCATGTGATGAAAGACCAATACCACCCTGACTTAAAACTGATGAGGTGACTTAAAAGAGAGGCTTAATGGGCCGCTTAAAGCTTCACAACCCGTCTAGGGTGTCGTGATGTTGCCCTGTCTGACAGGGCTTCACTAAAATGGGCACAACGTTTTACTTCAGGCTCAGAATTAGGCAAACTTTGTTGTGTTGGAAAGAAGACTCAAAGACATTTAATTTGATAGGTCATGAACCACCTAATTCATTTTGTGCTGAGATATATATTCCTTTGAAGTTGACACAAAATTTTGAAACTGGTCGGTCAGTTGTATGGTTTCGTAGACTGGTCATCCAAGTCACTACGGGCCGTCTAAGGCACTGTCTAGGTGACTACTACCCAGGCAGTCCTGGATGGTGGTTCACGATGTCCTTAACAGACCCTGAACCCCTAAATGGCCCGTGTAGGGTGCCGTGAAGGGTCCATGAACCATTTTGGGTTCATGGACTTGCTGTTTTTCCGTATTTGCCCTTTCTCGAAGCCCGAGGTGTTACAATATCTCCCCCTTGGGAACATTCATCCTTGAATAAAGACTAAACAAGCTGAGTTTTGAGGGAAAGAGCTACAATCCTTACCATTTGAGTACTAAAAACTGATATCTAACTTAGTTGTGTCCTATATAAATGAAAACATGCTGAAATGTAGGATTAACTAAGGGAACATGATACTGAGACTGAATTACACATGAGTAAACTGAGAGACTTGAGAGGAACTATTACCTCAAGCTGAAGCTGAATCGAAGGAGAAGAGGTGAGGGTACTTGGCCATCATGGCTGCTTCGGCTTCCCAAGTAGCTCTCTCTACAGACTAATTCCTCCACAAAACCTTTACTGAAGTGACTTCTTTATTTCTTAACCTACGAACCTAAAGATGAAGAATCTCAACTGGAACCTCCTAATAGGTGAGGCTATCCTTCACAGCCACACTCTCTAATGGTACTATCGATGCAGGATCACCCACAATCTTCTTCAATAAGGAAATGTGAAAGACTGGATGAACCGCGACTAGTTCTGCTGGCAACTCTAACTTATAAGCCATATTACCAACCCTTTTCAGGATTCTATAAGGACCTACATACCTAGGGTTGAGCTTCCCTTTCTTTCCAAATTTCATTAGCCCCTTATGGGTGACATCTTCAGGAAGACCCAATCATCGATTTCAAAATCTAAGTCCCTTCTCCTCACATCTGCATAGGATTTCGGACGACTCTGGAATGCCTTTAGTCTATCTATGATAAGCTAAACTACATGTTTCTAATAAAGACTACCTTATTTGAGCTTCCACCTCAAAGATCTCACAGCGCTAAGTTAAATCCCAACAAAATTAGTCATAATCATATTCATATCATCATATTTGGATGGGCACAATTAAACTATTTATCTAATCATAAGTCATTATAGCGTAGCTCTTTTAAATCATGATTCATACATATGTGAGAAAATCTTTCACAATTTATTGATACTTATCTCAAAGGCATCCTCAATTCATAAAATATCATTTTCATAAGACATGCATAGCTTTCATAAATCATAATTCATAAGTTTCATAATCTTTCTTCATAAATTCATCACCATAATCTAGTAAAATCATGGTTCCACATGGAATCAATTGAAAATCATGTCATTGTGTCAAATCATGCATAATTAGATTTACATCAAACAATTAAATCATAATAAATAGGACCCATGGAGAACTGCATGAAACCCTAATCAAATTGGGGGAAAAGTGAATTAGGGATTGAGATTCTTTTAGGACCCAATGGATGAATGGAAACCATTGGTAAATTCCTACATACCTTTATATGAAAGTGTAGCAAAGAAACAGAAAGAGAAGACCTTGAAGCTTGAAAATCGATGTAACATCCCGACACTTGGAAAGGCAAAATTTTTAGAGAAATGTTTCTGAGTTCTGGTTCTACGAGATATACTTACTACGGGCCGTAGGAAGTGTCCGTAGGATTGGTTTGGACTTGATCAATTTTTGAAGTGAAATATTGAGATCCACGGAAGGGTATACATACTGTAGACTGGTCCACGCGCCCTAGATCAGTCTCGTAGAAAAGGTTAAGGATTTTTGGGTTCCAGTAACTGTTCTACGGATTGACATGACAGACCTTAGGATGAATGACAGGTCGTAGATGGGTCCCGTAGAAGTGGTCCTATGGACCGTAAAAAGTGACTGTAGGAATCATTTAGGTTTTAAGGATCCAGTATGTGATTCTATGGGTGACCAGTATGGGACATAGAAGTTCTTGAGAATAGTAGGTCCGACCCGTAGACCACTTTGGCAGTTTTAATGAAGGGTATTTTGGACTTTTCCGATCCCTTCTAAGCCTAAACCTCTACCCTTTTACACAGTGTTAAGGGTTCATTCAGTGTTAAACACCTATTTACGTTCATTAACACTTAGAAGAATTCGAGCAAGGTTCCAGTAGGAGAAAGAACTAGGTTTTGAGTATTCTTCAAGATTCCATCAATTTCACAAAGAACTTTGTTCTTCTAGGTATGTAAGGTTATCAAAGTGATGGAATGAGTTCGTCCTCACACCCTATATCTAATTTCTATCACTAAAAGAGTAATCTAGAGTTCTATTCTTAGTTTTGAGTATTCATGAGATGAGTTTGTTGTTGAATTTTGAGTTGCTATTCCTAATTTTTGAGTTTCTATATATTATGCATTAAGATTCTTGAGTTTATTATTCATGTCTATTGTTTGGCATGAAACCTGTTATTTGAGTGTTCATTGAGTTATTGTTGAGAATTCTTTTAACCGAACACTTATCAAGAGGAGTTTTGAGGAAAGTTTAAAGAGACATTTTGATTAAAGTTTAAGGAAACTATTGGTTCCTAAATTTATCATTTTTACATTGAGGAAAGAGAAGTTTTGATTTCTAAATGAGTTTCTGAGTTCAGTGATATTTTAGAGCATTAACTCTTTTATGAGGATCTTTGGAGTAATTGCTTCAAAATGAGAAAGAGAATGTTTTTAAACATTGAGAATGAGTATATATATTTATTAGGAGTAGTATGGAGCATTTATATAGGGATCAATTCATACAACTAAAAATCTTCATAAACCCTGTATACCAACATGGGGAAAGGATCATACGTTTTAGATGAATTTTTGTTGCTAAATGAATCCACTTATTTGAGAGGTTCTATACCCCGACATGGTATAGGAAAATTCTGGTAGTATGGGTTAGACATTGTATCATCATGTAGCTCATAGTGATGGATGTTGGTTCGAGAATCTCCCAAATAGAGTTAAAGTGGATTTTTAGTATATCACGTATCACCTTGAGTTCAAAGATAAGTAAGTATTTTTTCAAGTTAAATGTTTTCATTCCTGTATTCTTTCCATTCAGTTGAGTATTGTGTTATCAGTTGCATTGCATTTTCTTTCAGTTATTTCTCTTCGTCTATACTACATACATACTCGTACATTCAATGTACTGATGTCAGTTTACTTGTATCTTTCTATGATGCAGATACTGGTGTTTAGAAACATCAACAGGCGATCCGTTGAGATCATTTGTCACTCCAGTTACCTTTTGGTGAGCCTCCTTGCATTCCAGAGGACTCATTTTTTCCTTTTTAGTTTAGTCATTTCAGGGTGTCGTGAGTCTTGTCCCAACATCCATGTTGAACTATAGAGGATTCATAGATAGATAGAGTTTAGGAGTCTCCCAATATTTAGTTTTCCCTTGAGATGTTTTGCAAGCAACTATTATTGGATTTAGTATTTTTCAAAAATATAAGTTGAACATTTTACAGTTTAATGATTTAATTATCTTTAAAGCCTTTAAATGCTTTATTCAGTCTTCCGCTAAATAGTCAACAAGGCTAAAGGTTCGCTTGGACACCAGCAATGGTTATCAAGTACCAGCCACATCCAAGGTGTAGGCTTGGGGCGTACCAAACTTTATATCAGAGAACATAGTTCAAGAGTACTAGGATATCTATGAAGCCGTGTCTAGTAGATTCCTTCTTATCACTGTGAAGCGAGCCACATCTATAATTGGGAGTCTATGACATTTAGGAACATTTCACTTTCTTCTTGCTTCTGTTCGTGCGATAGAGTTCAAGTCTATATAAAGTCCTTCTAATTCGTGCTTACGCGTGTCTTTTCTGATCATGCCTCCACAAAGAGCTGTTCGAGCACGTTCTTCTAGGAGGAATACTAATCCTCAAGGTCAAAAAGCTCCAAATACACCAGAAGTGCAACCCCCTCAAGGAGATGTCACTAAAGCCGAGTTCAAGAATGCTATTTAGATGCTAACTCAGGTTGTGGCAAACCAGGTTTGTAAAAAACGAGCAGGTCATCATGATATAGCTGATACATCTAGAATTTATGAATTCTTGAGAATGAATCCCTTAGAGTTTAGTGGGTCAAAGGTCATAGAGGATCTGGAGAACTTCATGGAAGAGCTTCAGAAAGTGTTTGAAGTCATGCCTATTGTTGATAGAGATCGTGTGGAGTTAGCCTTATATCAGCTCAAAGGTGTTTATAGGATATGGTATGATCAGTGGAAGAAGAACAAGGAAGAGGGGGCACCAATTTTGAGTAGGGTTGTGTTTGAAGATGCTTTCTTGGGGGACTTCTTTCCCCAAGAGCTAAGGGAAGTTAATGTGAGATAGTTACTTAATCTAAAATCAGAAGTGATGAGTGTACAAGAATACATTCTCAAGTTTACTCAGCTACGCCCCTATGGACCGGAGATGGTGGCATATATGAGTATTAGGATGAGTTTGTTTGTGTCCGGGCTATCCTTCTTATGCAACAAAGTAAGGCAATTATGTTGATAGGGTACATGGAAATAGCTAGAATCATGATTCATGTACAACAGGTTGAGGAAGATAAGGACAGAGAAGAGTATCACAACACTAGGGAAAAAACAACAAGTCGTGAAACTGGACAGCAGAAGATAAAAAATGGGAGTCATTCATCATTTGAGCACTAACCATCTGTACATACTTATCATTAGCTAGTGGGTAACACCCCGTACCCAAAAAAGACTAAACCAACAGATTTCCAGAAGTTGCAGGTGCCACCGACGGCTGCCACCTACGGACCGTAGGGTGACTCACGAACCGTAGGTGGGGTCCGTGGTTGGAAACCTGCAAACCCTTCCTAGAAACCCAGGAAAAATCTGCCAAGGGTCGACCAACGGCAGAACCCACAAATCGTAGGTGGGAACACGGTCCGTGGTCCAGGCCGTGTTCGAGACTTCCAGATTCCAGCTCCTAGAACCCCATCGACGCCCGCCAGGATGGACCATCGGTCCATCCACGGTCCGTTGGTCAGGCCGTCGGTAATCCCGACAACTTTTAAGTTGGGGTCCTTTTGGTCTTTTCCCCTATGTGTTGGACCCCTAAACTACGTCATTTAACCCCTAAACTACGTGGTTTTGGTCAGTTTTAGCCTAGTAACTAAATTAAAACTTACCTCGAGCAATTCATTCACCAAAATTCATCACACTTAGAACGTAGAGAGGAGAAAGAGTCGACCTAACCCTTCCCAAGAATGCAACAAGGTTTCTTCAGTTCCAACCCCGAAATCAAAGGATTTCTCCTTATATTTTGTCACCAGGTATGTGGGATTTGACTAGTGGGTTCCTTTCACCCATTAGGTCCCTAGAACTCAGTCTAATTCTTGATTCACTTCATATTATCTAGACCTAGGGTTTTCTTGAATGTTAGAAATTTTTTGGGTTTAGCTATTAGAATGATCCAAATTAGATTATCATATTGATGCTTAGTTCCTTGCATGATATTCAGAACCCTAGTGGTGTAGATTCGTTTAGTTCATGAATTACACTAGCTAGGCCAGTTTAAACAGATATACATGCCTCAGATATTGAATGTCGCATTATTAGTATTACAATGTTACATTTTCAGTTAGCATGTCAAAATCTCGAGCTATCCAGTTTATTTCAATTATGTTGTAATTTATACATTCTATTGGGAGTATGGTTAACACCGAGTTGGACTAAGGTCAGTCACACTCATAGTCCCAGAACTACGTGGCCCTATAGGGTTATAAGTCCCCTCTGTGGGCATTACATTTAGTGATCACACCAGTCATGCCTCTATACCCTTGGCAAGGTATATTGCGTCCTCTGGAAGGGGCGTATACATCGGAGTCCATGTTTAGCTCACGTGGTTTTATGTCGGTTATTAGTAGCTCCCACAGTCAGACTGTAGTGCATTGACCAGGTTCCCCATTATATTTCAGTATTTAGTTTCAGCATGTTATGTACTTGGTCATTGCATTCAGTTTAGTTCATGTTCAGTATATTCTTCATGTTCATCTTATATAATTAATCAGTATGCTTTATTGAGTTATGTATATATTGTTCAGCATTATTCTATCATGCATGCTCAGTACCTTTCAAGTACTGACATATACTCTACGCTACATCTTCTCGTGATGTAGGTTCAGGTCTTCAGCATCCAGATCACGCATAGATCGATTCTTGATCTCCAGTTCAGCAGCTTCAGTAGTGAGTCCTTATTCTTCGAGGACAATATACATGTTTTTTTATTTAAGTCTTTTAGTTTAGTTTCAGTTTTTACTAGAGTTAGCTGGGGACATGTCCTAGCATCTCTAGTCACTTAGAGGCTTATTTCAGACATAGACAGATTCAGCTTTAGCTTTTGAGTTATAGTTCAGTATTCTAAACTCTTTTTCAGTATTTATATATTCAGACTTAGATTGGGTATTCCCCATTATTTATTTTACCTCATGTCTTATGCTTCTGCACAGTAATTCTTTTAAGTATGCTTATGATATGCCAGCTCAGGGTTAGCTTGGGGTCACTCATGATCCTAGGTCCCGTGTTTATGCCAAGGGGGTAGCCTCAGGGCGTGACAAAATTGGTATCAAAAAATTAGGTGTAAGTTTCCTAGGATGTCTGAAAAGCCACACTAAGTAGAGTCTTTTTCATGGGTGTGAAGTGCACCACATCTAATAAGAAGGAGGCTACAAAGTGTTATAGGAAACCTTCACTTTCTTTGCTATTCTTATCGTGCGTGGGCATGATCTACTTCTAACTCGTCGTTATGCATTTCAGATCATGCCTCCTCGTAGAGCTATCACAAGGAATGCTAACGCAGCTCCTCCAGTCCCAGATCAAGAGATTTCGAATGCAGAGTTTCAGAATACGATTCAGCTTTTGGCTCAGTGTGTGACTAACCAGAACAATCAGCAGGCCCAAGTTCCTCCCAATGCTAATAATGGGTCAGCTGCAGCCATGGTTCATGATTTCATTAGGATGAATCCACCAGATTTTCTAGGGTCGCAGGTTTGTGAGGACCCACAAAATTTCATCGATGAGATTAAGAAGATCTTTGGAGTGATGCAGGTAACTGGGAATGATAGGGTAGAGTTGGCATCCTACCAGCTCAAGGATGTAGCTCACATTTGGTTCACTCAATGGAAGGAAAACAGGGGTACTGATGCAGCTCCTGTGACTTGGGAATGCTTTACTGGAGCTTTCTTGACAGATTTTTCCCGAGATAGTTGAGGGAGTCTAAGGCTCAGGAATTTATGAATTTGAGGCAAGGTACAATGTCATTCCAAGAGTACGGACTGAAGTTCAACCAACTCTCCAAGTATGCCCCTCATATGGTTGCTGATTCGAGGGCACAGATGAGTAAGTTTCTGTAAGAAGTGTCCGACTTGGTAAAAACAAAGTGCAAGAATATCTCTATGCTCATGACTCATGCTCAACAGGTTGAGGGAGATAAACTAAGGGAAATGGATAAGGATAACAAAAAGGCTAGGACAGGTAAGTATGAGTACTCTCAACAGAAATCGGGTGGTGGAAATCGCTCACAGTTTCAGCAAAGGTTTTCAGCTCCAGCACCTTCATCAGCTAGTGCTACATCTTCTAGGTTAAGACACGTTCAGAAAAGTAGGGCACCAGACTCTAAGTCTCAGGGGAGTGTTTCAGGTAGCAAAACCTACCCAACTTGTCCAAAATATGGTAAGAACCATCCGGGCGAGTGTCTTGCAAGAAAAGAAGGGTGTTTTGGATGTGGTCAGGCCATAGGTTGAGGGATTGCCCTTCTGCCAAACAGGGGCAAGGAGTTAACAATAGTATGGCTTAATCTATAGCTCCAGCAACACCAGCAGGTCGCCCAACTCAATAGGGTACTTCATCTAGTACAGGTGGTGGTCAGTGCCAGAACAGGTTGTATGCTCTTCAGGATCGCTAGGACCAGGAATATTCTCCTATTGTGGTCATTGGTACATTACGAGTCTTTCATTTGGATGTTTATGCTTTGTTAGATCCAGGGGCTACTCTTTCCTTTGTAACTCCTTATATAACAGTGAACTTCGGTGTAAGTCCAGAAACTTTTTCAGAACCCTTTTTCAGTCTCGACTCCAATAGGTGACCCAGTTATAGCTAGAAGGGTATACAATAATTTCCCTGTCTCAGTCTCTCAGACACTCACCTCAGAAGATCTTGTAGAGTTAGAAATGGTAGACTTTGATATCATTCTAGGCATGGATTGGTTACATTCCTGTTATGCCTCAGTCGATTGTAGAACCAGGGTTGTTCGGTTTCAGTTTCTAAGAGAACCAGTCTTAGAATGGAAGGGTAGTAGCTCAGTGCCTATGGGTCGATTCATTTCCTACCTTAAGACCCAAAAGATGATTTCCAAGGGGTATATCTATAATTTAGTTCGGGTTAATGATTCCAGCTCTGAAACCCTAACTCTTGAGTCAGTTCCTGTAGTTAGTGAGTTTCCGAAAGTCTTTCCAGAAGATCTTTCCGAAATTCCTCCTGAAAGGGAAATAGACTTTGGAATTAATCTCCTTTGAGATACCCAACCTATTTATATTCCTTCTTACAGAATGGCTCCAGCTGAGCTTAAGGAATTGAAAGAGAAGTTGAAAGACCTTTTAGAGAAGGGCTTCATCAGACCTAGTATTTCGCCATGGGGTGCTCTAGTGTTATTCGTGAAAAAGAAAGATGACTCTCTCAGGATGTGCATTGACTATCGGCAGTTGAACAAAGTCACAATTAAGAATAAGTACCCTATCCCCAGGATTGATGACTTGTTCGACCAACTTCAGGGTGCTAGTCATTTTTTTAAAATAGACCTCAGATCCGATTTTCATCATCTTAGAGTCTGAGATAGTGATATCCCGAAAACAGTCTTCAAAACTTGGTATGGTCATTATGAATTTATAGTTATGTTATTTGGACTAACCAATGCTTCGGCAACTTTCATGGATTTAATGAACAGGGTATTCAAGCAGTATTTGGACTTGTTCGTTATCGTCTTTATTGATGATGTTCTCATTTACTCTAGGATTGAGGAAGAACATGCGACTCATTTGAGGGTTGTCCGTCAAACACTCAAAGATCGCCAGTTATTCGCTAAGTTTAGCAAATGTGTATTTTGGCTGCAATCTATTGCTTTCCTTGGTCATATGGTGTCTAGCGAAGGATCCAAGTGGATTCTCAGAAGATTGAGGCAATGAAGCAATGACCCAGACCCACCTCTCTTAGAGATATCAGAAGTTTCTTAGGTTTGGCTGGTTATTACAGAAGGTTCGTGGAAGGATTGTTATCTGTAGCTTCTCCATTGACTAAGTTGAATCACAAGAAGGTTATGTTCCAGTGGTCAGAAGAGTGTGAGAAGAGCTTCACAGAACTGAAAACTAGGTTGACTATAACTCTTGTTTTGACTTTAGCAGAGGGTTCAGACGGTTATATGATCTATTGTGATTCATCCAGAGTCGGCCTAGGGTGTGTGTTGATGCAGCGAGGTAAGGTTATAGCTTATTCTTCTAGACAGCTTAAGGTGCATGAGAAGAACTACCCGACTCATGACCTCGAACTTGCAGCTGTGGTGTTTGCCCTAAAGATTTGGAGACATTACTTCTATGGGGTTCACGTAGATGTGCTCACAAACCATAAGAGACTCCAGTATGTGTTCAACCAGAAAGAGTTGAATCTTCATCAGAGGAGATGGCTGGAATTCCTCAAGGACTATGATATGAATGTGCTTTACTATCCTGGTAAGGCCAATGATGTAGCTGATGCTCTTAGCAGACTATCTATGGGTAGTGTAGCGCATGTTGAGGAAGAAAGGAAGGAATTAGCGAAGGATGTTCACCGGATTTCTCGCCTAGGATTTTGCCTTATGAACATCTCAGATGTCGGTGTAACAGTTGAGAATGGGTCAGAATATTCATTGGTAGCAGAGGTTAAGGAGAAACAAGACAGTGACCCTATATTGCTTCAATTGAAGGGTGCAGTTTACCAGTAGAAAGTTGAGGTTTTCTCCCAAGAAGGAGATGGTGTGCTTCGCTACCAGGGTCGTTTATGTGTTCCTAAGGTGGGTGAGTTGAGAAAACAGATCCTTACAGAAGCCCATAATTCCAGGTATTCTATTCATCCAGGTGCCACTAAGATGTACCGTGATCTGTGGGAAGTCTTTTGGTGGAATGGCATGAAGAGGGATATAGCAGATTTTATGGCTAAGTGCCCAAATTGTCAATAGGTGAAGGTAGAACATCAGAAACCAGGAGGTATGACTCAAGAAATTAACATTCCTACATGGAAGTGGGAAGTGATCAACATGGACTTCATTACGGGTTTACCTCGTACTCGCAGCCAACATGATTCCATTTGGGTAATAGTAGACAGAGTTACTAAGTCCACTCATTTTTTGGCTGTCAAGACTACAGATTCGGCGGAGGACTACGCCAAGCTTTATATTAATGATATAGTCAGGTTGCATGGGGTTCCTTTGTCAATCATCTCAGATAGAGGTCTTTAATATACCTCTCATTTCAGGAAATCAGTTCAGAAAGGTCTTGGTACCCAGGTTAATCTTAGCACAACATTTCATCTACAAACGGATAGACACGCAGAGCGTACCATTCAGACTTTAGAGGACATGTTGAGAGCTTGTGTGATCGATTTCAAGGGCAGTTGGGATGATCACCTTCCTCTTATAGAGGTCACCTACAATAATAGCTACCATTCCACTATTCAGATGGCCCCTTATGAGGCATTGTATGGGCGTAGATGTAGATCTCCAGTTGGTTGGTTTGAGATAGGTGAAGCATTCTTGACAGGGCTAGATTCGGTTCATGAGGCTATTAAAAAAGTTCAGCTCATCAGAGATAGACTTAGGACAATCCAGAGTCGCCAGAATTCCTATGCAGATGTAAGGAGAAGGGACTTGGAGTTCCAAATTGATGTTTGGGTCTTCCTAAAAGTGTCACCTATGAAAGAGGTGATGAGATTTTGCAAGAAAAGGAAGCTCAGTCCACGGTATGTACGTCCTTACAAGATTCTAAAAACGGTTGGTAATGTGGCATATGAGTTACAGTTGCCAGCAGAACTAGCAGCACTCCATCCAGTTTTTCACATCTCCTTGTTGAAGAAGTGTGTGGGTGATCCTGCATCTATAGTACCATTAGAGAGTGTGGCTGTGAAATATAGTCTCACTTATGAAGAGGTGCCTGTTGAAATCGTTGATCATCAGGTTCGTAGGTTGAGGAATAAAGAAGTCGCTTCAGTTAAGGTTTTGTGGAGGAGTCAGTTCGTAGAGGGAGCTACTTGGGAAGCAGAAGCAGCCATAGAGGCCAAGTATCCTCATCTCTTTCCTTCCGATTCCATTCCAGCTAGAGGTAATAGTTCCTCTCCAGTCTCTCAGTTTACTCTTGCATGAATCCGGTCTTAGTATGATGTTCCTTCAGTTATACTTGCATTTTCAACGTATTTGCATGTTCTTGGAACTTAGGTCAGTCAGATCTCAGTTTTAGCACTTAGTGGTAGGGTGTGCAGCTCATTCCCTCCCTTTCTCAGCTAGTTTAAATTTCATTCAAGGACGAATGTTTCCAAGGGGCAGATAATGTAACACCCCGTAGCCTAAAAAGACTAAACCAACAGATTTTAAGAAGTTGCAGGTGCCACCGATGGGTGCCACCCACGGACCGTAGGGTGACCCACGGATCGTAGGTGGGGTCCGTGGTTGGCCACCTGCAACCCCCTCCCAAAACCCCAGGAAAAATCTGCCAAGGGTCGACCAACGGCAGGACCCACGGACCGTAGGTGAGACCCACAGACCGTAGTTGTGACCACGGTTCGTGGTCCAGGCCATGGTCGAGACCCCCAAATTCTAGCTCCTAGAACCCTGTCGACGCTTGCCAGGAAGGACCGTTGGTCCATCCACGGTCCGTCGGTCTAGCCGTCGGTGGCCCCAATAACTTTTAAGTTGGGGACCTTTTGGTCTTTTCACCAATGCGTTGGACCCCTAAACTACGTCGTTTAACCCTTAAACTACGTGATTTTTGTCAGTTTTAGCCTAGTAACTAAATTAGAACTTACCCAGAGCAATTCATTCACCAAAATTCATCACACTTAGAATGCAGAGAGGAGAAAGAGTCGACCTAACCCTTCCCAAGAACGCAGCAAGGTTTCTTCAGTTCCAGCCCTGAAATTGAAGGATTTCTCCGTAGATTTCGTTTCCAGGTATGTGGGATTTCACTAGTGGGTTACTTTCACCCATTAGGTCCCTATAATTTAGTCTAATTCTTGATTCCCTTCATATTATCTAGACCTAGGGTTTTCTTAAATGTTAGAAATTGTTGGGTTTTAGCTGTTAGAATGATCCAAATGAGATTATCATATTATTTCTTAGTTCCTTGCATGATATTCAGAACACTACTGTTGTATATTTGTTTAGTTCATGAATTACACTAGCTAGGCCAG
This sequence comes from Solanum etuberosum, assembly GCA_029582245.1. Classification (NCBI taxonomy): domain Eukaryota; kingdom Viridiplantae; phylum Streptophyta; class Magnoliopsida; order Solanales; family Solanaceae; genus Solanum; species Solanum etuberosum. Next base: position 27,577 of record JAJONR010001323.1, read on the forward strand.
TTTAAACAGATATACATGCCTCAGATATTGAATGTCTCATTATTAGTATTACAATGTTGCATTTTTCAGTTAGCATGTCAGAATCTCTAGCTATCCAGTTTATTTCAATTATTTTGTAATTTATACATTCTATTAAGAGTACGCTTAACACCGAGTTGGACTAGGGTCAGTCACCCTCATAGTCCTAGAACTACGTGCCCCCGTAGGGTTATAAGTCCCCTCTGTGGGTATTACATTTAGTGATCACGCCAGTCAAGACTCTATACCCTTGACAAGGTATATTGCATTTTCTCGATGGGGCTTATACATTGGACTCCACATTTAGCTCATGTGGTTTTTATGTCGGTTATTAGTAGCTCCCACAGTCAGACTCTAGTGCATTGACCAGGTTCCCAGTTATATTTTAGTATTCAGTTTCAGCATGTTATGTACTTGGTCATTGCATTCAGTTTAGTTCATGTTCAGTATATTCTTCATGTTCATCTTATATCATTAATCAATATGCTTTATTCAGTTATGTATATATTATTCAGCTTTATTCTATCCTGCATGCTCAGTACCTTTCAAGTACTGACATATACTCTACGCTACATCTTCTCGTGATGTAGGTTCAGTTCCTCAGCATCCAGATCACGCATAGATCGGTTCCCAATCTCCAGTTCAACAGCTTCAGTGGTGAGTCTTCATTCTTCGAGGACAATAGACATGTTTCCTGTTTCAGTCTTTTATTTTAGTTTCAGTTTTTACTAGAGTTAGCTGGGGACATGCCTAGCATCTCTAGTTAGTGAGAGGCTTATTTCAGACATAGACAGATTCAACTTTAGCTTTTGAGTTATAGTTCAGTATTCTAAACTCTTTTTCAGTATTTATATATTCAGACTTAGATTAGGTATTCCCCATCATTTAGTTTACCTTATGTATTATTATTCCGCACAGTAATTCTTTTAAGTATGCTTATGATATGCCAGCTCAGGGTTAGCTTGGGGTCACTCGTGATCCACGTCCCGTGTTTACGCAAAGGGGGTAGCCTCGGGGCGTGACATAGTGCACCTGCACCAAGGAAAAAGAATGACCCCCAGAATTAGAATTTCAGAGCTCAACCTATAGGGTAGCGTGGCACAAGGGGCTACTTGGACCCCATATGTGCTAAGTGTTGTAGGAACCACTTAGGAACGTGTCGCGATGGCTCCAATGGCAGCTTCAAGTGTGGTCACACATGTCATTTTATAAGAGGGTTCCCTAAGAACAGGCATGGTAATGGGGACAATAGAGTCCAATCTTCTTTTGTAGCTCCAGCAGACACAGCTTCTCCGAGAGGAGCTACTCAGGGATAGGCAGAGGAGCAAACAATCTACATGCTATGGCTAGTCGTCAGGATTAGGAGAACTCGCCAGATGTTTTAACGGATATTCGTAAAGTCTTTCCAATTGATGTTTATGCCTTACTTGATCCAGGTGCGAGTTTGTCTTTTATGACTCCTTATGTAGCCATGAGGTACTGTATTTCCCTCTAAAAACTTCTTGAACCCTTCAGTGTTTCCACACCTGTTGGTGAGTCTATTTTAGAAAAAAGAGTCTATCGTGATTTTACCATCTCTGTCTATCACAAAGCACCATGGCTGACTTAGTAGAGCTAGACATGGTGGATTTTGATGTCATTTTAGGTATGGACTGGCTTTATGCTTGTTATGCATTGGTAAGTTGTAGAAATTGAGTAGTCAAGTTTCACTTTCCTATTGAGCTAGTTTTAGAGTGGAGGAGTAGTTCAGCAGTACCTAAGGGTCGTTTCATTCCATACCTTAAGGCCAGAAATTTAGTTTCTATGAGGTGCATTTATCACTTAGTCCGAGTTAATGTCTTTAGTGTTGAAACATTGCTTATTCAATCACTTCCAGTTGTGAGTGACTTTCCAAGAGGTCTTTCCAAACGATTATCCCAAAGTCCCTCCTGAGAGGGAAATAGACTTCGGAATAAATATTCATCCTGATATTCAACCCATTTATATATACCTCCATATAGAATGGATCTAGCTGAGTTAAAAGAGTTAAAAGAGTAGTTGAGAGATCTTCTTGATAAGGGTTTAATATTACCAAGTGTCTCTCCTTGGGGTGCTCCGGTCTTATTCATGAAAAAGAAAGATGGTTCCCTTAGGATGTGTATCGATTACCGCCAGTTGGACAAGGTCACCATAAAGAATTAGTATCCCCTTCTGAGAATTGATGACCTTTTCAACCAACTTCAGGGTGCAATATTTTTCTCTAAGATAGACCTCAGATCTTGCTATCATAAGTTGAAAGTGAGAAAAAGTGACATCCTGAAGATAGCATTCAGGACCCGTTATGGTCATTATGAGTTCCTTGTTATGCCTTTTGTTTGACTAATGCTCCTGTATTATTCATGAATCTCATGAAATGAGTATTTAAGCATTATCTAGATATGTTTGTTATTGTATTCATCGACGACAACCTGATCTATTCGAGGAATAAGGAGAATCATGTCAATAATATCAGAATAGTCCTCCAAACTCTCAAAGATCGATAGTTTTATACCAAGTTTTCTAAGTATGAGTTCTTGCTTGAATCCGTGGAATTCTTAGGCCACATTGTGTCTAGCAAAGGAATTCGAGTCGACACTCTAAAGATTGAGGTGATGCAGAATTTGCCTAAACCCACCTCCCTAACTGATATAAGAATTTTCTTAGGGTTGACTGGTTATTATAGAAGGTTCGTCGGGGGGTTTTCATCTATTTCATCCCGTTGAGTATGTTGACTTTGAAAACAACTAATTTTAATGGTCTGAAGATTGTGACCAAATCTTTCAGGAATTGAAACCTCGATTAACTACTGCTCCAGTTTTGACCCTACGAGAAGGTATAAAGGGTTTTTGTAACACCTCAGATTCAAGAAAGGAAATAAGGGAGGGGGGAAGTGGGAAACTAACAAGTTAAAGCTGGACCATGGAATCCTCCACAGAGCCTCAAACAAGTCGTGAAGGGGACCACGGTCCGTGAGATAGCTCATGGTAAGTCCCCAGGACATGCTATACGTGAGTCCCTACCATGAAGGACTAGATTTCCTATGGAGAGGTTGACGGGCCACCAAGAAGGTCATCAAATGGTCTTTAGGATGGGGCCTTCTCCCCTAGCCACTGGTCAAGGACCACAGACCGTTAGACGGGTCGTGGTGCCAATAACAGCCGTGAAGGCCACCGTCAAGTGTGTCCATCAGCTTTTAAGTCAGGGGCTTTTAGATCTTTTCCTAATTATTTTAATTCAATACCATGTCGTTTTACCCCTTACCCAAAGCCCTATATAATGGCTTTTACCCACAAAATCACCTAATTCAATTCATTCTCTCAATTTCCCAAAAGAAGAACAAGTTCATCCACCCTAAATATTTATCTCTCTAGAAGCTTGAAGAAGAAGACTAGGGTTTCAAGTCAAGCCTCCAATTTCACCATTGAAGTCATGCTTTTGGCATTAAGGTATAGTAGTTTTCATCTATGGAGCTCTGTCCTTCATTGAGTTTCTAAATTCTGTAATTTATAAAGTTAGAAATCTCCAATTGAAGTTAGGGTTTTCTTCTATGTCATGGGTTCCTTTCAATATTAATTTATTTGATTGTTTTATGAACTATTATGAATGAATTAAGATAATTCCATATTTTAAAGATGATTCCCCATGAACCCATGCTTAACCCATGTTTTCTAAGCTATGATTATATAATGTGGGTTTTAAATCATGAAAGATGAGTTTATAAAGATATGCATGTTCTTTATGAAATTTAAGAAAAATGATTTAAGTTGCTTTGAGAGTAAAACATCCATGTCGTTGTTGTTGTGCTGTGAAAGGATTACTCATATACACATGAAAGCATGAATGTGAAAGGTTTTCCTACATAAAAGATTTTTAGAGTTGAAATGTTTTCTCAACTAAACTTTGAATCAAGATTAAGGAGCTATTCTAATGATGTCTCTAGCTTGGATTAGTTGCTTAATTGAACCTTTACATGGATGATAAGGCACGTGGCGATTGCCCATGCCTCTTAATGATAAGACAAGTAAGATAATGACTATTCCATGGGATTTACATTTAGCACCGAGAGGATATTGAAATGGAAGATCTCTCGTTAGTAGAGGTCAGGTTTCTAGTAGACATCTCCTTATCCCATACCTATGTGCCCCCATAGAATAATTGACTTAGATAGAAATTAGCTAGTGGATCCACGTATGCTAGAAGTTCATGGTCTTACCTTGCCAGGTAAGACACCCCTTTTCGGTGTGGGGTCGACACCAGGTTCCATGTTAATAGCTCACATGGTCTTAAATATCGGATAAAGGTAAATCTCCCACAAGAATAAAATAAGATTACTTCAAGAAGAATATCAAAAGTGTTTTAAAGATTTTAGCTTGCATTGACCATGTTTTATGACTTAAGTTCCTAACCCTTTTTCCTCATATTTTAGCTTGGTCACTGCATGTCACGAAAAGGTTCATTTTAGCATGAATTTCATATTTTATGCATTTCTATGATACTTGGTACATTTTTGTGCTAACACATACTCTTTCCTATATTTTTATAAAAATGTAGGGTCCGACGCTCCAATCTCGCATCCCCATGGCTAGAGTTCGCAATAGTAGAGTTAAAATTGGTGAATCCCCATGCTTCAAGGACCAAACACTTTATTTTATATTGTATTTATTTTTAGTACTGTAAGTGATGTACAGGTTACGTCCCAATCACTCTTTTGTACTTGATGGCTTTGATACATTGTTAGATTTTCGCTTCATTTTGTAAAACTCCTATATTTTGAAATTTATCTTTTAAAATCTCTTAAATTTCTATATTCTTGTATGATGTATGCTAAATGGATTGTGTAGGGCCTCTCGGTGTCCTGTACGCCATGTTACTCCTACGGTCTACCTTGGGTCATGAGAAACTTGGTAATCAGAGCACAAGGTTTAGAAAGGTCCTAGGAAGTCTCATAAGCCACGTCAAGTAGAGTCTTGTTCATGAATTTGAAGCGTGCCACACTTATGAATGAGAGGCTATAAGATGTTTAGAAACTCCACTTCTTTTATTTTTCTAAAGTCGTGCGATAGAGTTTAACTCTATAATGTCTCTCTCCTAATCCAATTCCAATGCTTTTCAGTAAATGGCCCCTCGATAGTCATACGTTAGGAGGACTGTAAATGAAAATATGGAACAAGACGGTCCTCCTCAAGCTCCTCAAGTTCTGGTCAATCCATTGGCTGAACATGTGACAAATTCAGAGTTTGGGATGCTTTTCAAGTGTTGGATCAAGCCATGATGGCTCAAGACAATAGGAAGGTTTTTCTCCCCCTGACCCAAATGTGGATACGGAGGCAACTAGACTGAGAGGCTTCACTAGAATGAATTCTCTGGAGTTTCATGGTTCTAAGGTTGGGGAAGCTCCTCAAAAGTTTAGTTATAAGGTGTTTGTGATCATGAGAGTGACGCCGTTGGAAAGGAAGAAATTGGCTGCTTATCAACTTAAGGGTGTTGCTCAAGTATGGTTCAACCAATGAAAATAATAGAGGACAGAAGATGCAGGTCCTCTTGATTGCGAAAAGTTGAAAGTTGCTTGCCTTGATAGGTTCTTTCCCCTTGAGATGAGGGAGACAAAGGTGATAGAATTCATCAACCTTCGTCAAGGAAACATGAGTGCGAAGGAATATGCTTTGACGTTCACACAATTGTCTAAGTATGCTCCTACTATGATTGTATATCCTAGGGCAAGAATGAGTAAGTTTGTTTGGGGTGTGTTTGAAATGGTGGTTAAGGAATGTTGTACCGCCATGCTTATCAATGATATGAAATTTCTTGTCTTATGGTTCATGCTCAACAAATAAAGAAAGGAAACCTAGGGAATGAAGGAGGGAGACAAAGAAGGAAATGACCGGTGATGGTAACTTCTCACTTTCAAGGTCCGATGGACATGGTGGTTCTAGATTCTGACAAAGGTTTTCTGTTCAAAGTTCCTCCAATGATTCTCCTAAGTTCAATAAAGATAGGGTGTCTAACTATAAGCCTCAAGGAGGGAATGATGGTGGATCTTGATTGTCTACTTGTGCTAAGTGTGGATAGAAGTATGAGGGTAAGTGCTTAGCCGGCATGGATGGTTGCTCTGGTTGTGGTAAAAGCGGTCATAAAATAAGGGATTGTGCAATGCTTACGGCTAAAGGGAGAGAAGGTAAGCAAGATTCACCTAGTCGTTCGAGTTGAAGTGCTCCAAAGAAAAATTGATTCTATGCACTTCAGACTTGTCATGATGAAAAGGGTTCTCCCGATGTAATTATCGGTATGTTGAAAGTCTTCCAACTTGATGTTTTTGTTTTACTTGAACCAGGTGTTACCTTTTTTTTTTGACGCCATATGTGGCTATGAGGTTTGATATTCTTCTGGATGTGTTGTTAGATCCTCTTTATGTCTCTACTCTTGTTGGTGAATCTATTGTGGCCAAGAGGGTCTATAGAAAGTGTCCCGTCTTCTTGTCCCATAGAGTCACTCATGTTGATCTTGTAGAGATTGATATGCTAGATTTTGATGTTATCCTCGGTATGTATTGGTTGCATTCTTGTTATGTTTCGATTGATTGTAGAACCCGAGTAGTCAAGTTTCAATTTCCAAATGAACCCATCCTAGAACTGAAAGGGGGAAATTCTATGCCTAAAGGTCAGATTGTTTCTGGTCTTAAGGGTAGAAAAATGATTTCTAAGGGTTGCATATACCATATTGTTTGGGTTAGGGATATAGATTTTAAATCCTCTACTCTTCAGTCAGTCTCCATTGTTAATGAGTTACTAGAAGTGTTTCCCGATGATCTACCAGGTGTTCCTCCCGAAAGGAAAATAGACTTTGGAATTGACCTTCTCCCAGATACACAACCTAACTCTATTCCTCCTTATCGTATGGCTCCAGCAGAACTTAATGAATTAAATGAGCAATTGTAAGATTTTTTGGATAAGGGTTTCATCCGACCGAGTATCTCTCCGTTGGGTGCTCCAGTTTTTTTTTGTTAGGAAGAAAGATGGTTCGCTTCCTATGTGTATTGTCTACCTGTAATTGAACAAGGTTAGCGTTAAGAACAGATATCCCCTTTCAAAGATATGTGATTTGTTTGATCAACTACAACGAGCTAGTTACTCCTCAAAGATTGACCTTCAGTCGGGTTAACACCAATTAAGGGTGAAGGAAGATGACATTCCAAGACAACTTTACTACCTCGATATGGTCATTTTGAGTTTTTGGTAATGTCGTTTGGTTTGACTAATGCTCCGGCGGCATTTAGGGATTTGATGAATATTGTGTTTAGAAAATACCTTGATATGTTTGTGATTGTGTTCATTGATGACATATTAATCTATTCGAGGAGTAAATGTGAGCATACTGATCATTTGAGGATTGTGTTGCAAGTTATCAACGATTAACAACTCTTTGCAAAGTTTAGAAAATATGAGTTTTGTTTACGGTCCATACATTTCCTTGGTCATATTGTTTCTAGTAAGGGTATTGAGATGGATCCCAAAAAAGATAGATGTGGTTAAAAGTTGGCCTAGACATCTATCCCCTTTAGATAGTAGAAGTTTCTTGAGTTTAGCCTGTTATTGTAGAAGGTTTGTTGAAGGGTTTTCTTCAATTTCCTCTCTATTGACGGCATTGACCAAAAATAAGGTTAAGTTCATATGGTCGGAAGCATGTGAGAAGAGTTTTAATGAATTGAAAGATAGACTTACTTCCGTTCCGGTGTTAACTTTACCAGAAGAAACTGAAGGATTTGTTGTTTATTGTGATGCCTCAAGGATTGGGTTAGGATATGTCCTTATGCAAAATGGGAAAGTCATCGCATATACTTCAAGGCAACTTAAGATTCATGAGAAAAATTATCTTACCCATGACCTTTAACTAGCGGTGGTTGTTTTTGCCTTAAAGATTTGGAGGCATTATTTATATGGTTTTCGTATGGATGTTTTGACCATCCACAAGAGTTCGCAATATGTGTTTAAATTGAAAGGTCTGAATATTCGCCAAAGAAGGTGGCTTGAGTTACTAAAATATTATGATATGAGTGTTCTCTATCACCCAGTAAAGAAAATATGGGGGTGGATGCTCTTAGTCGGTTATGGATGGGTAGTGTTGCTCATACTGAGGTTGATAAAAAGGAGTTGGTTCGTGATGTTCATAGATTGGCCCGGTTGGGTATTCGATTAGTTGACTCTGCTAAAGGTGTTGTTATGGTTCACAATGGTTCAAAATCATCTTTTGTGGCAGATGTAAAAGCCAAGCAAGGTCTTAATCCGACTTTTGTCGAATTGAAGGAAGCGGTGCTTAAAAAGTCTATTGAGGCTTTCTCCCAAGGGAGAGATGGTGTGCTTCACTATCAAGGTCGTTAGTGTGTTCCCAATGTAGATGACTTGAGAGAGAAAATCTTATCATAAGCCCATAGTTCTCGATATTCTATTCACCCGGGAGCCACCAAGATTTACCATGACTTGCGGGAGGTCTATTGGTGGAATGGGATGAAAAAGGATATTGCAGAATTTATGGCTAAGTGTCCAAATTGTCAGCAGGTAAAAGTGAGCATCTAAAGCCGAGAGGTTTGTCAAGATATCAGTATTCCTACTTGGAAGTGGGAAGATTTGAATATGGACTTCATTGTTGGGTCGCCACGCACGCGGTGACAACTTGACTCGATTTGGGTTATAGTAGATCGAATGAAGAAATTGACTTATTTCATTTCCGTCAAGGTTTCTTATTCAGAAGAGGACTATGCTAAGTTGTACTTGAGAGAAATAGTGAGGTGGCATGAAGTGCCCTTATCAATTATTTCCGATCGTGGTACCCAATTCACATCTCAGTTTTGGAAATCCTTCCAAAAGGTTCTTGGTACTCGTGTTAAGCTTAGTACAACCTTTCATCCACAATTCGATGGGAAAGCGGAGTGAACTATCAAAAGTTTTGAAGATATGTTGACAACGTGTGTAATTGACTTCAAAGGTAATTGGGATGATCATTTGCCTTTGATTGGGTCGATACCAGATCCCATGTTAATAGCTCACATGGTCTTAAATGTTGGATAAAGGTAAATCTCCCACAAGAATGAACTAAGGTTACTTCAAGAAGAATATCAAAAGTGTTTTAAGGATTTTAGCTTGCATTGACCATGTTTTATTACCTAAGTTCCTAACCCTTTTTCCTCATATTTTAGCTTGGTCATTGCATGTCACGAAAAGGTCAAGTTTAGCATGAATTTCATACTTTTTGAATTTCTATCATACTTGGTACATATTTGTACTAACGCATACTCTTGCATACATTCTTATAATTATGTAGCGTCTGATGCTTTGATTTCGCATCCCCGTGGATAGAGTTCGCTATAGTAGATTTGAATATTGGTGAGTCCTCATGCTCCGAGGACCGAACACCTTATTTCATATTGTCTTTACTTTCAGTACTGTAAGTGATATACAACTTACGTCCCGATCACTTTTTTGTACTAGATGGCTTTAGGACATTGTTAGATTTCCGCTTCATTTTGTAAAACTCTTATGTTCTGAAATTTACCTTTGAAATTCTCTTAAATTTCTATATTCTTGTATGATGTATGCTAAGTGGCTTTTGTAGGGACTCCCGAGGTCCTATACGCCATGTTACACCTAAGGTCAACATTGGGTCGTGACAGTTTTGTCGTCTATTGTGATGCGTCTAGAGTGGGGCTTGGTTCTGTGTTGATGTAGAATTGTAAGGTTATAGCCTATGCCTCCAGGTAGCTGAAGATTCACGAGAGGAACTACCCGACTCATGATCTCGAGTTGGCAGCAGTGGGTTTTGCTCTCAAAATATGGCGTTACTATCTTTATGGTGTTCATGTGGATGTGTTCAGAGACCACAAGAATCTGCAGTATGTTTTCAGTCTGAAGTAGCTTAATCTCAGACAAAGGAGGTAGTTAGAATCACTCAAGAATAACAATGTGAGTATCTTCTGTCACCCAGGTAAGGCTAATGTTGTTTCCGATTCTTTGAGCAGGTTTTCCATAGGAAGTACTGCTTATGTTGAGGAAGGAAAGAAAGAAATTGCTAAGGAACTTCAGAGACTTGCAGGTTTAAGAGTCCATTTATTAGATTCCGATAAAGGTGGAGTTGTTGTGATCAATTGGGCTGAATCATCATTAGTGTCAAAAGTTAAGGATAAATAAGACAAAGACCCCTCATACTTGAACTGGCGGCAAATTTTCATAAGTAGAAGGTGATGGCTTTTGAACAAGGGGGAGATGGTTTGTTGAGATATCAAGGTAGATTGTGTGTTCAAAAGGTGGATAAGCTCCAAGAGAGGATCATGGCTGAAGCTCATAGTTCCAGATATTCGATCTATCCCGATTCCATAAAGATGTAGAATGACTTGAGAGAAGTCTATTCGTGGAATAGTATGAAGAGGTGTATTGCATATTTTGTTGCTAAGTGCCCAAATTGCCAAAAAGTCAAGGTAGAACACTAAAGGCCATGTGATCTGGCTCAGAACATGCCTCTTCCAGAATGGAAGTGCGAGATTATTAATATGGACTTCATTATTGGCTTGTTGTGATCTTGAAGGCAACATGATTCGATTTGGGTGATTGTAGATCAGATGACTAAATTAGCCCATTTCTTGCCTGTAAAGAGACTACAAATTCAGCAAAAGATTATGCCACATTATACATCCGTGATATAGTCCTACTTCATGGAGTCCCTTTGTCCTTCATTTCATATAGGGTTGAGTAATTTACCACTCAGTTATTGAAGTCATTTCAGAAAGGTTTGGGTTCGAAGGTAAACCTTAGTACTTTTTTTCATCCTTAGACGGATGGCCAAGCAGAGCGCACAATTCAAACCTTAGAGGATATGTTGAGAGCATGTGTCATGAATTTCAAAGGTGATTGGGATCACCACTTGACTTTCATAGAGTTTGCTTACAATAATACTTATCACTCATGTATCCATATGGCTCTTTATGGGCGAAGATGTAGATATCCAATTTGTTGGCTTGAGGTTTTTTAAGCTGAGATGATAGGGCCAGACTTGGTTCATAAAGCCATGGAGAAGGTATAGACTATTAATGAAAGGTTGAAAACAGCGCAAAGTCATAAGAAATCCTATACATATGTAAGAAGGAGAGACTTGGAGTTTGAGGTAAATGGTTGGGTCTATTTGAAGGTTTCACCTATGAAGGGTGTTATAAGATTTGGTAAGAAGGGAAAGCTCAGTCCCCGATACATTGGTCCTTAAAGGATATCCAAGAGAGTTGGTAATGTAGATTATGAGTTGGAACTACCATTAAAGTTAGCAAGAGTCTATCCAGTATTTCACCTCTCTATGCTAAAGAAGTTTTCTAGTGATCCTTTACTTGTTGTACCTACCGAGGATATTGGTATCAAGGACAACCTATCTTAGTAGTAGATTCTTGTTCATATTCTTGATCAACACGTTTGCAAGTTGAGAACCAAAGAGGTTGCATCCGTCAAGGTCTTATGGAAGAATCACTTTGTTGTGGAGGCAACTTGGTAGGTTCAGGAGGATATGAAGTAAAGATACCCTCATCTCTTTACCTCCAACTCAGTCCCAACCCAAGGTACTAACTCTTTGTAAGGTACTCTTTTAGTTTGATATGGTTAGTTATGTTGTTTGTTTATGCTTTGTGTTACGGCTGTCAGACATTTCCCCACCTCTTTCATGCTTAGCATGATCTCATCCGAGAAAGAATGTTCCCAATGGGGAGATAATGTAACACCCCAAAACTATCACGCCCCAAACTAGGGGAGGCGTGACTGGCACTCGATTCCTTATGCGATTGAGTTAGACATTGAAACATACCAACTGACTCAACTATGGGCCCAGAAAGTTGGGTAGCATAACATCTAAAATACTACGACTGGACCATCAAGGTCATAAACTGAAGATCAACAAGTCATATAGACGAAGGTAGACAAGTCAAATATAATAAAGTACCAGTTAGCCGATAAGGCTGCAAATGAAGATATACATACGTACATACATATATATACATCCCAAGCCTATGGGGCTAGAGACTAGAATATGCAGAAAGAAACCTAGAATATCGTGTCCACAATAGCCTCTAAGAGCATTATAAGCACTAGTCGGGACAAGGCCCCGATTATACCCAAACTGCACAATAAAAGTAACATCCTATGAAAGTTCCAGGAAGAGGTGGAGCTTACCAACTCACGACTGAACCGTGAATTCTAGCAGAGGGGTCAATCAGAATCCCTACCTGAACCTGCACGCACGAAACAAAAATGCAGCGTCCCTAGGAAACGGGACGTCAGTACAAATAAAAATGTACTGGTATGTAAGGAAGAAAGTAGAATCATAAATAGTTGATGCAAATGCATGTCATACCCAACCAAGTGCTAGCAATGGTGGTGCCTTCCGGTAGTGAACCGGCATCATATTCGCCAACTTCTGGCAATCTGTCTCATACGTATAAATATAGGCAATAGGCCCCATACCTTCCCATTATAGCTCGGGAGTAGAATGCATAGCATGTCATATCATGGATTCGTAATGCATTTGTTTTACCTGAATCATGTTGCCAATCTTGTCCCATTGATACTCTTGTTCTCATAATCTCTTAATCACTTTTGTATCACATGTAAATGTCTCGTAGAACCTCATATACTTGTAGATTAAAGTGGAACACTTAACTTGGATTTAGAAAGGCAACTTAAACTTAAGGATGTTCATAAAGAGCTTAAGGTTCTTCACTTAGTATCTATATATGTTTCCTTAGTAGTTTGTAAAAGAAAGTATTTCAGAAAAACACGTCCTTTAGTAGTTTAAACATACGATTTACATTTAAGAGTTTTGGAGATCAGCTTATTATTTTAAAGTTTTTCAAAAATAAAAATTAGCGAGGAAGGAGGATTGATTTCAAATTCAGATTGTTCATCCCTAATCTTTTTAAGTTACTACACCTAAAGAAGAATAAGAATTTGTACACATGGACCTATAGTCAAGAGAATCAACAAAATGACATAAAGACGCCGAATACCCTATCTGACCAAATGAGTTGAATAGCAACATAATGGAGTCACAAAAATACGCCAGTTGCAATCTCAATGCCTTTCACAAAAGGTCTTTCTAGCAATAGAGTAGTAAAACAATATTTGACGATTTAGGATTCAAAAATTCGTGCTCAAAGGAAGTACAACGCTTATCCTTACGATACCTCAATTTTGGGTCTTTTTGTATCAATATGGATTGTACCCCTTCCCTACAATATGTAATCTACAGAAAATTATGTCACACAACCATTACAGGCAGAATATTAAAACGTCAGGGTCAAAGTAGCAATTTAGAGCTTACTAGCAGATTGATTAGCTCGCCAGACCCTTTTTAAATGTATGCCTCATTACCTTTTTCTTCTCCAAATTATAATCCCAAATTAATGACGTAACATACATTTTTTCAGCAGCTATTAAAAAGTGGAGACCTACGCAATAGTCAACAACAACCAACTATAGTATGCCTGCACAATAATAAAAATCAGTGTATCGCCACACCCCTCCTTTCCAACCATAAAATAACTACAATCAAATCGAAACCATGAGTCTTCAAACCATTAAATCCAGAAAAAATATATGTTATACAGTCCTACAATTGTTCAATATAACAATAATAACTCGAACTTACGGCTTCCAATCACCATCATGTGAGTTTGTCCAATAATTACGTTTGGAATCATGTCTTTCTCTTCATAAGCAATAAGAGAATAAAAGGGAAGAACCTTAACTTAAAATTGGTGGAGCTTATAGTATTTTAGCATGTCTCCTCAATTACGAAGAGTCTCCTCAAACACAAGACATTGAACCAAGAAGAAGTCATTTGAAAATTGCAATGCAATAATAGAAGCAATGTTACACTAATTTATCTTACAATTAATTACCCATCTATACTTCTTCTTCTCTTCCAGACTCATATCAACAACAACCACACAGAAACAAATCATTTTCGAAAATTCCAGCAACAGCAACATCAGAAAATACGTCAAAAACAGCCCAACATCACATAACTATGCAAAGATGATTTTCCAGCCGTCTATTCGTGTTCTTGCTTATATAGCATAGATATAACTCGGACTTACTCAACAAAATGAAGGGTGAGAATTATTACCTCCAAACAGCAGAAACACCACCTAAAACCGAGACTCCTTCACCATGAATAATCCTTCAAATCCTAACCAACGAGGAGGAAAGAAGTAACCTAATCTTTATGAACATTCTGAGGGTGAAACCACGTTGAAATGTTGTAGATATTTTCTTGGATGATAGGGGAACCTTTAGAGAGGATTTAGGACTGTTTTCTTCTTGAAAAAAAATTTAGTTAAAGTGAAGGGAAATCAAATCTTATAAAGCCAAACCGACATAGGGGTGAGGGACCCACATTCACGTGCCTGCTTGTGCAGTCTCACTAAAATCTGAATGTCTCTCAATTATGAAGTCGTATGGAAAAAATGGTTAAGTGCGTTGGAAAGTAGACTCGTAGACCTTCGATTTGGTATATTGGGGTTCTTCTAAAGCTTTATTGATTGGGAGAAAAGCTCCGAGAAATCTAACCCAAATTTCAGAAAATTTATCAAAGAAACTTACTCTAACTTTTGTCAACTTTTATTTCCCAACTTGCTTGACTTCAAAACTTAACTTACAATCATTGGGCGACTAATCATCTTATAAAACCTCCTTCTTATCATATAAGACACTCTTTGTCTTACCCTAAAGGTACTGGTTAACTTAAACCTTCCGAACGGGTGGGGTGTTAGAAGAGACATTCTTTAACTCGAACTTGTTTAAGGACATCCTTGGCCCATAGCGTTAGTCTAATTCTTTCATTTTTACCACCCCTATGCAAAATTATTCTTCTAACATGACAGACCAAGTCATATAAACCTCATACACTCATGCTATTATACACATATTATGCGAAAGAACCACGGGGTCTTAGATTCTCCCCTCCGTAAGAACATTCGTCCAATGGATTCAAACAATCTCTCGGTTGTATTCTTTGCTTTTACTTTGCAATTTGCAAGGCTATATTGGTTACATCCGCAAATCTTAAATCCAGTTCTGAAAATCCACTTACAAGGCTTCGTATATCTAGCTCGTGACAAGCCATATAAAATGTAATTTTGAGGTATTTAAAATCCAATTAAGTTTGTGTACACGAATAATTGTCAATTATTGAAACGCAACTCATCTTAAGTCGTCAATAGTTCGGGGTACTTTTTCGTTATTTCCTCCTCGGCTTCTCAAGTTATTTCCTCAATGTTGTTATTCCACCATAACACCTTCATAGAAACCACTTCTTCAGTCCAAATCTTTCTTACTTGCCAATCAAAGATATCCACTAACACCTTAGTATAAGACAAGTCTATAGAGACAAGAATATCATCAACAGGCATAATTCAAAGCATTTTCGATGCACTTCTATAAACTAGATTCATGGAACACCGGATGAACTGCTTTAAATTCTGAAGGAAAATCAAGCTTGTAAGCCACCCTGCCAATCCTCCGAATAATCTTATATGGCCCTACACTCCTTGGACTCAGCTTTCCTTTCTTGATGAATAACATGATACCCTTCATAGGCCATACTTTCAAGAAAAAACCAATCTTCTACATCAAACTCTAAGTCTCGTTGTCAAACATCTGCATAAGACTTCTCACAACTCTATGATATCTACAACCGATCTCTAATAAGCTTTACCTTCTCTATCACTTGTTGGACTAGATCGTGACCTAGAAACTCTACTTCCCTGATCTTGAACCAATAAATTGTTGACCTGCACTTCCGCCCATATAGTGCTTCATAAGGAATTTTATGAATACTTGCTTGGAAGTTTTTTTATAAGAAAACTCAACGAGTAACACGTGATCATACCAGTTCCCACTAAAATCTAGCACATATACCCATAACATGTCCTTGAGCATTTAGATTATACGTTCGTCCTGGCCATCAATCTAAAAATGAAAATTGATACTAAAATTAACTTGAGTCCCTAAACCCTTCAACAAGGATCTCTGTGACTGTGCTATAAAATGTGTTCATCCATTTGAAGTAATCAATACTGAGACATAATTGAGTATAAATAACTCTCTAATGTACATCCAAACATATTCCACTAGAAGGTAGTACAGACTAGATAGAAATGGGCTGATTTCGTCAACCTGTGAATAATCACCCAAATGGAATTGATCTTCCCTTGCGAATGAGGAAAACATGTGACAAAATTCACATTTATCTCCTTCCACTTCCACAATGGAATAACTATCTCCTAAGTCAGCAAACTAAGCTTTTGATGCTCTACCACTCCCTATTGACAAGATATCTCCTTAATACCAAGACACATTTTCATGGTTCCTATGTGAACAGAGTAGCGAGAATGGTTCGCATGTCCCATATTTTTCAATAGAATCCATGTGGCATTCAGAACATATAACTGATCTCTAAATCTGAAGACTGTGTCTCTTGCTCTATCAAAGGTGATTTTTTTTTAATGCTAAGACTTGCCTCTGAGCTTATCTAAGCTAGGATCTTCATTTTGTCAAGCCTTCACCTCCACAAATAGAGATGATATTACCCAGTCCTGAACTGTGACTCTAGTATCATTAGAGTTTGATAATCTAGCCCCAAATCAGCTAGCTGATGGAGCTCTTAGGCCATCTCCTGGATCTCAGCTCCCAAAGGTGATAGACTACTCGTATAATTATGATTGAGGGTATCTGCTACTATATTGACTTTCCTTGGATGATATAAGATATCCATATCAATAACTCTCAGCAATTCATTTCATCTGCGCTATTGTAGAATTACGTTTTCAGTCTAAAAATATACTGGGTTCTTAGGATCAGTATAAATATCAACATTACTGACATTCAAGTAATGCCTCAAAATCCTCAAGGAATGAATAATTGCAGTCAACTCTAAATCGTAGGTCGAGTAGTTCTTTTCATTCTTCATTAACTATCATGAAGCATAAACAATTACCTTTCTTGAATGTGTCAGAACATAAACCAGCCTAATGCTTGAAGCATAATAATACATTACATTTCCCCCTTGACCGTCTTGTAGTGTCAGTACTGATGTTGAAGTCAATTTATCTCTCGGCTTTTGAAATCTCCCCTCGTAGGCTATTGTCCACGGAAACTTAACTTCTTTTTAAGTCAAATTTGTTAGGGGTGCTGAAAGTGGGAAAAAAATCCTTTCACAAAACTTATATAATACTCCACTAACCCTCAGAAAGATTCAAACTTCTACCAGGTTCATAGGTCAAGGCCAAATCTTCACGACCTCAGTCTTCTGTAAGTATACCACAATACCAGCATCAAATACAATATGGCCCTCGCAAAAATAACCATTAAACACAACCAGAACTCATACTTTGAGAATTTAGCTTACAACCTCTAACCTTGGGATAACTGAAGCACTACTTAGAGATGATCTTTATGATTTTCCTATGAATGAGAATGTACCAGAATATCATTAACTAATACAATTACGTTCAAGTCTAGAATGACATGGATATACTATTCATCAAGTTCATAAATATTGTTCGGTCATTCGCCAATGTGAAAGACATTACAAGAAAGTCAAAATGGCCATATCTAATTCTGAAAGTTGTCTTTGGAATATTAATCTCTCGAACAAGTACATAGTGGTACCCTAAATGTAAATCAATCTTTGGGAAGAATCCGACATCATATAGTTGGTCAAAAAACCTATCAATCCTTTGTAGTGGATATTTGTTCTTTATAGTCACCTTCTTCAGTTTTTTTGTTGTCTATACCCTTCTGCAATGATTCATCTTTCTTCCAAACAAATAACATTGGTGCACCGCTTGGTGATGCACTACTCCTGGTAAAGCAATTATCTAATATATCCTTCAATTTCTCTGGTAATGTATTAGTAGAAATATTTGTCTCCTGTTCCAGGGAAATAGCAAGAAGCTCACCTGGAAATATATTTAGAAACTCATTGCCCACTATAATAACTGAAAAGTCGAGGGCTAAGCATCAATATCTTAAACTCGCTCGGGAAATATGATAAGTACAACCTTTGGCAAACACTTCCTTGCCTAAAGATTGCAAATAAACTTGCATTTTGGCATTGCAGCATAAGCCTTCCATTCTCATAATACTTCCCCTGGGAAATAAAATCTAACAGTCTTCTCTCGGTAGTTGACATCGACATAACAAGGTTTCCACCAATCCATGCCTATATCAATAACAAAGTCGAGCAACTGTAGCCCTATCACGCCTACAGATTTTTGATGAAAAATAATATGTACCGTAGAACCTCGATAAATCCTCTTGAGCATATATGAAACACAAAGCACGATTCAGATTTCATACGTACTTATAACTCAGCTCTATATCACGATCTATAAATTGAAAGAAATGTAACCAATCCTAAATGCCCTATAGCCTCTTGATTATAAGTGTGGTGCACAACACACCCATAAAAAATAATCTACCAGACACGGCTTGTGGACTCCCTGGGACACAACCTACTCTGATACCAAGTTTGTCACTCTCCAAACTAGGGGAGGCGTGACTGGCACTCGATTCCTTATGCGATCGAGTTAGCCATTGAAATATACCAACTGACTCAACTATGGGCATAGAAGGTTGGGCAGCATAACATCTAAAATACTACGACTGGACCATTAAGGTCATAACCTAAATATCAATAAGTCATATAGACGAAGGTAGACAAGCCAAAGATAATAAAGTACTAGCTAGCGGACAAGGCTGCAAATGAAGATATACGTACGTACATACATATATATACATGCCAAGCCTATCCGGCTGGAAACTAGATGCTGCAGAAAGAAACCTAGAATATCGTGTCCAGAATAGCCTCTAAGAGCGTCATAAGCACTAGTCGGGACAAGGCCCCGATTATACCCAAACTGCACAATAAAAGTAACATCATATGAAAGCTCCAGGAAGAGGTGGAGCTTACCAACTCACGACTGAACAGTGAATCCTAGCAGAGGGGTCAATCAGAATCCCTACCTGAATCTGCACGCACTAAACAAAAATGCAGCGTCCCCAGGCAACGGAACGTCAGTACGAATAAAAATGTACTGGCATGTAAGGCAGAAAGTAGAATCATAAATAGTTGCTGTAAAAAGGGTGATAAAGATACCACCTGAAACAGAAACTCTTATAGCCTCCATGGATGACATCCAACCTTATATAAATTAAATATGCATGGTATGCTTGCATAATCGTATGTCGTGAATATATATATATATATATCTATATATATATATATATTGATGCAAATGCATTTCATACCCATCCAAGTGCTAGCAATGGTGGTGCCTTCCGGTAGCGAACCGACATCATATTCACCAACTTGTGGAAATTTGTGTCTCATACGTATAAATATAGGTAATAGGCCCCATACCTTCCGATTATAGCTCGGGAGTAGAATGCATACCATGTCATGTCATGGATTCGTAATGCATTTGTGTTACCTGAATCATGTTGCCAATCTTGGCCCATTGATAAAGGTAATCAATTTTGTATCACATGTAAATGTCTCATAGAACCTCATATACTTGTAGATTAAACTGGAACACTTAACTTGGATTTAGAAAGGTAACTTAAACTTAAGGATGTTTAGAAAGAGCTTAAGGTTCTTCACTTAGTATCTATATATGTTTCCTTAGTAGTTTGTAAAAGAAATTATTTAAGAAAAACCCGTCCTTTAGTAGTTTAAACATACGATTTACATTTAAGAGTTTTGGAGATCGACGAATTATTTTAAAATTTTCAAAAATATAAATTAGTGAGGAAGGAGGATTGATTTCAAATTCATATTGTTCATCCCTAATCTTTTTAAGTTACTACACCTAAAGAAGAATAAGAATTTGTACACAAGGACCTACAGTCAAGAGAATCAACAAAATGACATAAAGACGCCGAATACCCTATCTGACCGAACGAGTGGAATAACAACATAATGGAGTCGCAAAAATACGCCAGCTGCAATCTCAATGCCTTTCACAAAAGGTCTTTCTAGCAATAGAGTAGTAAAACAATATTTGACGATTTAGGATTCAAAAATTCATGCTCAAAGGAAGTACAACGCTTATCCTTAACATACCTCAATTTTTGGTCATGTTGTATCAATATGGATTGTACCCCTTCCTTACAGTATGTAATCTACAGAAAATCATGTCACACGACCATTACAGGCAGAATATTAACACGTCAGGGTCAAAGTAGCAATTTAGAGCTTACTAGCAGAGTGATTATCTCGCCAGACCCTTTTTAAATGTATGCTTCGTTACCTTTTCTTCTCAAAATTATAACCCCAAATTAATGACGTAACATACATTTTTCAGCAGCTATTAACAGGTGGAGGCCTACGCAATAGTCAACAACAACTAACCAGAGTATGGCTGCACAATAATAAAAACCCGGCGTATCGCCACTCCCCTCCTTTCCAACCATAAAATAACCATAACCAAATCCAAACCATGAGTTTTCAAACCATTAAATCCAGAAAAAATATATGTTATACAGCCCTACAATTGTTCAATATAACAATAATAACTCGAACTTACGACTTCCAATCACCATCATGTGAGTTTGTCCAATAATTACGTTTGGAATCATGTCTTTCTCTTCATAATCAATAAGAGAATAAAAGGGCAGAACCTTAACTTAAAATTAATGGAGCTTATAGTATTTTAGCATGTCTCCTCAATTACAAATATTCTCCTCAAACACAAGACGTTGAACCAAGAAGAACTCATTTGAAAATTGTAATGCAATAATAGAACCATAGTTACACTTATTTATCTTACAATTAATTACCAGTCTATACTTCTTCTTTTCTTCCAGACTCATATTAACAACAACCACACACAAACAAATCATTTCCGAAAATTCCAACAACAACAACATCATAAAATACTTCAAAAACAGCCCAACATCACATAACTATGCAAATATGATTTTCCTGCCGTCTATTCGTGTTCTTGCTTATATAGCATAGATATAACTTGGACTCACTCAATAAAATGAAGGGTGAGAATTATTACCTACAAACAGCAGCAAAACCACTTAAAAACGAGACTCCTTCACCACGAAGAATCCTTCAAATCCCAACCAACGAAGAGGAAAGAAGTGACATAATCTCTATGAACATTCCGAGGGTGAAACCACGTTGAAATCTTGTAGATGTTTGCTTGGATGATAGGGGAACCTTTCGAGAGGATTTAGGACTGTTTTCTTGTTGAAAAAAAATAAGTTAAAACGAAGGGAAATCAAATCTTATAAAGCTAAGCCGACATAGGGGCTAGGGACCCACCTTCATGTGCCTGCTTGTGCAGTCACACTAAAATATGAATATCTCTCTATTCTGAAGTTGTATCGACAAATGGTTTAGTGCATTGGAAAGTAGACTCATAGATCTTCAGTTTGGTATATTGGGGTTCTTCTAAAGCTTTATATATTGGGACAAAAGCTCTGAGACATTTAGCCCAAATTTCAGAAAATTTATCAAAGAAACTTACTCTAACTTTTGTCAACTTTTATTTCCCAACTTGCTTGACTTCAAAACTTAACTTACAATCATTGGGCGACTATATCACCTTATAAAACCTCCTTCTTATCATATAAGACACTCTTTGTCTTACCCTAAAGGTACTGGTTAACTTAAACCTTCCAAACGGGTGGGGTGTTAGAAGAGACATTCTTTAACTCGAACTTGTTTAAGGACATCCTTGGTCGATTACGTTAGTCTAATTCTTTCATTTTTACCACCCTTATGCAAACTTATTCTTCTAGCATGATACACCAAGTCATATATACCTCATACACTCATGCAATGATACACATATTATGTGAAATAACCACGGGGTCTCACAAAATCTTGGAATCGAAAAATTTACAGAAAAATGTTGCTGAGTTCTGGTTCTACGGGACATACTTACGGACCGTAGAAGTTTCTACGGACCGTAGGAAGTGTCCTTAGGATTGGTTTGGACTTGATAATTTTTTTAGGTGAAAGATTGGGATCTACGGACGGGTTTACAGTTCGTAGATTGGTCCATGGGCCATAGATTAGTTTCATGGAAAAGGGTAAGGATTTTTGCGTTCCAGTAAAAGTTCTACAGATTGACAGGACGGATGTAAGATGAATGACGTGCCGTAGATGGGTCCTGTAGAAGTAATCCAGACTTAGTGAAATTTTAGAGTTCGAGTTGATTTATACGGAGGGTCCTACGAACTGTAGAAGTTTATACGAACCGCAGGAAGTGACCGTAGGAATTGTTTAGGTTTTAAGGCCCCAGTAAGTGATTCTACGGCAGACCAGTACGAGCCATTGGAATTCCTATGGACCGTAGGTTAGAACCGTAGACCACTTTGGTAGTTTTAATGAATGGTATTTTGGACTTTTCCCGTCCCTTCTAAGACTGGACCTCGACCCCTTTTACACCTAGTTAAGGGTTATTCAGTTTTAAACAACCTTTTACGTTCATTAACACTTAGAAGAATTGGAGCAAGGTTCCAGGATGTGAATGATCTAGGGTTTTTAGTATTCTTCAATTTTCCCTGGATTTCGCAAAGAACGTTGCTCCTTCATGTATTTAAGGTTGTCATAGTGATGGACTGAATTCTTCCTCACACTCTTCATCTACTTTCTATCAGTAAAAGAATAATCTAGGCTTCTATACTTAGTTTTGAGTATTTGTGAGATGAGTTTGTTGTTGAATTCTGAGTTGCTATTCCTAATTTTTTAGTTGCTATATATTATGCGTTGAGATTCTTGAGTTGATTGTTCATGTCTATTTTTCAGCATAAACCCTATTATTTGAGTATTCATTGATTTATTGTTGAGAATCTTTCTAATCGAATAATTATCTTAAATTGATTTTTTGAGAAAGTAAAGAGGAGTTTTGAGGAAAGTTTAAAGAGATATTATGAGTAAAGCTTAAGGGAACTATTGATTCCCAAATTTATCATATTTACATTAATGAATGAGAAATTTTGATTTCTAAATGAGTTCATGAGTTCAGAGATCTTTCAGAGAAATACCCTTTCTAAAAGGATTTTTTGAGTAATTACCTCAAATTGAGAAAGAGAATGTTTTTAATCATTGAGAATGAGTATATACATTTATTGGGAGTAGTATTGACCACCAATATGAGGATGAGTTCACATAACTCAAAATCATCATAAACCATGTCTGCAAACATCGGTAAAGGATCATATGTTTTAGATGAATCCTTATTGATTAGTGAATCAACTTAGTCTAGAGGTTCTATACCCTGACACGAAAAAGGATAGTTCTGGAAGCATGGGCGAGACATCGTATCATCACGTAGCTCAAGTGATGGTTGTCGGTTAGAGAATCTCCCAAATAGATTTAAAGTGTATTTTTACTATATCACTTATTACCATGAGTTCAAAGATGAGTAAGTATTTTGTAAAGTTAAATGATTTCATTGTTTTATTCTTTACATTCAGTTGAGTATTGTGTTATCAGTTGCAATTCCTTTTCTTTCAGTTATTTGTCTTCGGCTATATTACATACATTCAATGTATTGATGTCATTAAAGCTTCATTTTTCTATGTTGCATATACAGGTGCTCAGGATCATCAATAGGTGCTCCATTGAGATCATTTGGCGCTCAAGTTAGCTTTTGGTGAGCCTCAAGGGCTCCCCTTTTCCTTTTAGTTTAGTCATTTTAGGGTGTCGTAGGTCTTATCCCGAGATACATGTTCAACTATAGAGGCTTCATTGATACATAGAGTTGAGGAGTCTCTCAATATTTACTTTTCCCTTGAGATGTTGTGCATACTACTATTATTGCATTAAGTATTTTTTCAAACAGTATGAGTTGAGCATCTTACAATTTAGAAGTTGGAGGAGTTTTTTGGAAAATGTTTTCCTTAATTTTTGAAGGGAAGTCATTTTCCTTAAATTTGAGGAAAATGAGTTGATTTGAAAAATATTTTCCAAAACATTTTACCCAACTAAACACGAGAAAATTGGAAAACATTTTTTGGAAAATGTTTTCCTTCATACCAAACACACGCTTAATGATTTACTTCTGTTTAAAGCCTTTAAATTCTTGAGTTAGACTTCTCTTAGTAGTCAGCCTGGAAAAGGGTTCGCTTAGGGACCATCAATAGTTCTCGAGGGCCGACAACGTCTGGAGTATAGGCTCGGGGTGTGACACCCTATCTTTTCTTCCTTGAACTTGAGAGAGAATTGAGAGGATGAACATGGATGAGAATTGGGGATTTGAGACAATGAGAGGGTTTGGGTAGTTTTTCATGATCCAAACACTTAAGTGAATGTCACTTTAGAGACAACAGCCTAACTGAATACCTCACTTAAGCGGAGACTTTAATGCAAACACGCGTTCTCTTAAGTGAAGCCAGGGGAGCAAAACTGGCTTCACCAGAATTCAGGCAAACCTACCTAAAACGACATACTAGAGTTAACTTAGCAGTCACAACTTCCATATGAGGGTATACTGATAGAATATGGGTCCCAGACGCAACTCCATTTTAAGTCAAATCCAGAATTAGCCATGAAACCCTCAGAAGATGTGCGGACTATGTTACTAGCCTAAAATGACCTTTACAGAGCTGATGGAATCATTAGAATTTGACTCCAAGGTAATATTCTTGAACTTTTGATGAAAACTAACCATTAAAGGTTCAAAAGCTTAAAAACACTAAAACTCACGTAAAAACCAAATGAACGACTAGGTTAGCAAATGATCAGTCCCAACAAGTCATAATGACTTGGGGTCATTATAGCAATGCTCTAAACGACGAACATGAGGCATAAGCACATAAATGACCTGGAGGTCATTACAACGTCTACTACTAAAAAGGACTTTCGTCCAACAAAATAAAAGTAAAGAAGTATCTAAATGATCAAACAATCTAGGAAACTGTTACCACATATCACGCTCGGTTACCCAGGTAGCCGTTCAACTAGATGAAGTCTCATGTCACTCCCCGAGCTACCCTCAGGATGCGGAGACGGGACCTAGGATCATGAGTGACCCCAAGCTAACCCTGCTGGCATAACATAAGCATACTATGATAATTGAAATAAGATAATTCTGTGCGGAAGCTTAAATATGAGATAAACTGAAAGTGATGGAGAATACCCATTCTAAATCTGGATATATAATCTGAGAGTTTAACGACAACTGAAATATCAAACTGGAATCTAAAACTGAATGTCTGAAATAAAGTCTCTAACTGACTAGAGATGCTGGAACATGCCCCAGCTAGATCTAGCAAAAACTGAAACTAAAGACTGAAAGTAGAAGGATAATCATGTCAATCGTCCTCGAAGAATCAGGACTCACCACTGATGCTGCTGACCTGGAGATTGGGAACCGATCTATGCATGATCTTAAAGTTGAGAACCTGAACTTACATCACGAGAAGATGTAGCGCAGAGTATGCGTCAATACTTGAAATGTACTAAGCATGCAGGATAGAGTAAAGCTGAATAATAACATAACTGAACAAATTATATAACTAAGCAATGATATGATATAAGCATGATACTATACTGTATATATTGAACATGAACTAACTGAATGCAATGACCAAGTTCATAACATGCTGAGACTGAAATCTGACTATAACTGATAACATGGTCAATGTAATAGAATCTGACCGTGAGGGAGCTACTAATAACCGACATAAAACCACATGAACTAAATGTGGAATCCGATGTATATGCCCCATCGAGAGTACCCAATATACCTTGCCAGAGGTATAAAGGCATAACTAGTGTGATCACTAAAATGATGCCCACAGAGAGGACTTACAGCCTACGGGGCACGTAGTTCTGGGATTATTCGGGTACGCTGAATCCTAGTCCAACTCGGTATTAAGTCTACTCCCAATTGATTATGTAAATAACACATTATGACTAAATTTTTGTAATACTGGATAGCTCAAAATGCTGACATGCAAAATATGAGAATGCAACATGAATGTACTGATAATGAAACATTTGAATAGGACGCATGTATATCTGAAATAACTGACCTAGCATGTGTAATTCATGAACTAAAAGAACTACATAGCTAGAGTTCTGAGTTTATGAAAGCATCTACGCAAAACAATACTAAAATCATGATAATCTAATTAGGAACATTAAGGTAACTAATTCATAATGATCTGTTGAAATTCTAGAAACCCTAGGTCTAGATAATATGAAGGGAATCAAGAATCTGACTGAATTCTATGGACCTAATGGGTGAATGGAACCCACTAGTGAAATCCCACATACCTGATAACGAATTCCATGGAGAAATCTTTCGATTTCGCGGATGGAACTAATGAAACCTTGCTGCGTTCTTGGAAAGGGGTTTGGTAGATTGTTTCTCCTCTTTTGCTCTGAGTTTGCTAAATTTTGGAGAATGAATTGACTAGAGTAAGTTCTAATTAAGTTACTAGGCTTAAACTGACAAAAACTATGTAGTTTAGGGGTTAAACGACGTAGTTTAGGGGTCTAATGCATAGCGAAAAGACTAAACGACCCCTAACTTAAAAGCTGTCGGGTCCACCGATGGAACTGACCGACGGTCCGTGTTGGTCAATCGTCGATGTGGTTCTGGGAGTTTAAATCTGGGGTTCGACCTACGGCCCTGGACCACAGACCGTGGTCTGACCTATAGTCCGTAGGTCCTAGCGTCGATCTACCCTTAGCCAAATTTCCTGGACTTTCTAGGGAGGAGCTGCATATGGCCATCCATGGACCCCACCTATGGTCCGTGGGTCACCCTACGGTCCGTAAGTGGCACCGTTGCTGGCACCTGCAAATTCTGAAATTTTGCATTTCTGGTAGTTCTAGCATACGGGGTGTTACATTATCTCCCCCTTGGGAACATTCGTCCTCAAATGAAGACTAAACAAGCTGAATGTGGAGGGAAAGAGCTGCAAACCCTACCACAATTTCTAGAAACTGATTTCTGACTGAACTGAGTTCCAAACACATGCTACGCTGTAAATGTAAGTACAAACTGAAGGAACATGATACTAAGACTGAATCTGCGCATAAATGACTGAAAAATTGGAGAGGAACTATTACCTCAAGCTGGAATAGAATCGGAAGAAAAGAGGTGAGGATACTTGGCCTTCATGGCTGCTTCCGCCTCCCAAGTAGCTCCCTCTACGGACTGACTCCTCCACAAAACATTAACTGAAGCGACTTCTTTGTTTCTCAATCTTCTAACCTGACGATCAAGAATCTCAACTGGCACATCCTCATAAGTGAGACTATCTTTCACAGCCACAATAACTCAAGGTACTATGGATGCTGGATCACCCACACACTTCTTCAAAAAAGAAACGTGAAAGATCGGATGCACTGCTGCTAGTTCTGCTGGCAACTCTAACTCATAAGCCACTTTGCCAACCCTTTTCAAGATCTTGTAAGGGCCTACATATATAGGACTGAGCTTCCCTTTATTGCCAAACCTCATCACCCCCTTCATAGGTGACACTTTCAGGAAAACCCAATCATCAACTTGGAACTCCAAGTCCCTTCTCCTTACATCTGCATAGGACTTCAGACGACTCTGGGCTGTCTGAAGTCTATCTCTGATGAGCTGCACTTTTTCCATAGCATTATGAACCGAATCTGGTCCTATCAAGGCTACGTCACCTACTTCAAAACTACTAACTGGAGATCTACATCTACGCCCATAGAATGCCTCATAATGGGCCATCTGAATGCTGGAATAGTAGCTATTATTGTAGGCGAACTCTATAAGAGGAAGGTGATCATCCCAACTACCCTTGAGGTTGATCACACAAGCCTGATCATCCTTCTGCGGTACCAAGACCTTTCTGAAATGACTTCCATAAATGAGAGGTAAACTGAGGACCTCTATCTGAGATGATAGACAAAGGAACCCCATGCAACCTGACTATCTCATTAATGTAAAGCTTGGCGTAGTCCTCCGCTGAGTCTGTAGTTTTAACAGCCAAAAAGCGTGCAGACTTAGTAAATCTGTCTACTATCACCCAAATGGAGTCATGTTGTCTGCGAGTACGAGGTAAACCTGTAATGAAGTCCATGTTGATCACTTCCCACTTCCAAGTAGGAGTGTTGATCTCTTGAGTCATACCCCCTAGTTTCTGATGTTCTACCTTCACTTGCTGACAATTGGGGCACTTAGCCACAAAATGTGCTATATCCCTCTTCATGCCATTCCACCAAAAGACTTCCCACAGACCACGATACATCTTAGTGGTGCCTCTATGAATAGAATACCTGGAGTTATGGGCTTCTGCTATCTCAACTCACCCCCCTTAGGAACACATAATCGATCCTGATAGCAAAGCACACCATCTCCCCCTTGGGAGAAAACCTCCACTCTCTGCTGATGAACTGCACCCTTTAGTTGAAGCAATATCGGATCAGTTTCTTGATTTTCCTTAACCTCCGCTACCAATGAAGATTTTGACTCATTTTGAACTGTTACACCATCATATGATATTCTCATAAGGCAAACTCCCAAGCGAGCAAGCCTGTGAACATCCTTTGCTAGTTCTTTTCTTTCTTCCTAAACATGTGCTACACTACCCATATATAGTCTGTTAAGGGCATCTGCTACTACATTGGCCTTACCAGGATGGTAAATCACATTCATGTCACAGTCCTTGAGGAATTCAAGCCATCTCCTCTGGCGAAGATTCAACTCTTTCTGGGTGAACACATACTGAAGGCTTTTATGGTCTGTGAACACATCTACGTGAACACCATATAAGTAGTGTCTCCAAATCTTAAGTGCAAACACCACTGCTGCAAGCTCGAGGTAATGAGTCAGATAATTCTTCTCATGCACCTTAAGTTGTATAGAAGCATAAGCTATAAACTTACCTCGCTGCATCAACACACAACCTAGTTTTGATTTCTGCGAAGCTTTTCTCACAATCATCTGACCACTTAAACTTAACCTTTTTCTGAGTCAACTTAGTCACTAGAGAGGCTATGGATAAAAATCCTTCCACGAACCTTTTTCTGAGTCAACTTAGTCACTGGAGAGGTAGGTTTGGGCCATTGTTTCACCGCTTCTATTTTTCTGAGAATCCACTCGTATCCCTTCGCTAGATACTATATGCCTGAAGAAAGCAACTAATTGTAACCAAAACTCACATTTGCTAATCTTAGCAAACAACTGGCGATCTTTAAGAGTTTGTAGAACAACTCTTAAATGAGTCGCATGTTCTTCCTCATTCCTAGAGTAAATGAGGATATCATCAATAAAGACGATAACGAACAAGTCCAAATACTGCTTGAACACTCTGTTCATCAAATCCATGAAAGCTAAATGGAGCATTGGTTAGTCCAAATGACATAACTATAAATACATAATGACCATACCGAGTTCTGAAGGCTATTTTCGGAATGTCACTATCTCTGACTCTGAGCTGACGATAACCGGATCTGAGGTCTATCTTCGAAAAATGACTAGCACACTGAAGTTGGTCGAACAAGTCATAAATTCTTGGGATAGGATACTTATTCTTGATGGTGACCTTGTTCAACTGCCGATAGTCAATGCACATCCTGAGAGAACCATAATTATTTTTCATGAACAACACTGGTGCTCCCCATGGCGAAATACTAGGTCTGATGAAGCCCTTATCTAGAAGGTCTTTCAACTGCTCTTTCAATTCCTTAAGCTCAGTTGGAGCCATTCTGTAAGGAGGAATAGAAATAGGATGGGTATCTCGAAGGAGATCAATTCCAACGTCGATTTCCTTTTCGGGAGGAACTCCGGGAAGATCCTCTTGAAACATTTCTGGGAACTCATTAACTACTAGAACTGATTCAAGAGTTGGGGTTTCAGAGCTTGAATCCTTAACCCCCACTAGATGATAGATATACCCCTTGGAAATCATCTTTCTGGTCTAAAGGTAAGAAATAAATCAACCCATAGGCGCTAAGCTACTACCCTTCCATTCTAAGATTGGTTCGTTTGGAAAATGAAAACAAACAATCCTAGTTCTACGATTGACTGAGGCATAACATGTATGTAACCAATCCATGCCTAGAATGATATTGAAGTCTACCATTTCTAACTCTACAAGATCTGCTGAGGTGACATTCTCAGAGACTGGGACAGGGCAATTTTTGTATACCCGTCTAGCTATAACTAGGCCACCGACTAGAGTAGAGACTGAGAAGGGTTCTGAGAGAGTTTCTGGACTAACATCGAATTTGACTGCTATATAAGGAGTTACAAAGGAAAGAGTAGCCCTTGGATCTAACAAAGCATAAACATCTAAGTTAAAAACTCATAACGTACTAGTGACCACATCAGGAGAATCTTCCTGATCCTGGCGATCCTGAAGAGCATACAACCTATTTTGGCACTGATCGCCACCTGTACCAGATGAGTTACCCTGCTAAGTCAGGCGACCTGCTGGTGCTGCTGAAGTTGTGGACTGAGCTCTACCATTATTTCCTCTTTGACTCTGCTTAGAAGAAGGACAATCTCTCAACCTGTGACCAGTCTGACCACACCCAAAACATCCTTCCTTTCCTGCAAGACACTCGCCCGGATGGTTCTTACCACACTTACTACAAGTTGGCTAGGTTCTGGTACCTGAAACACTCCTATGAGACTTAGAGCCTGACGCCCTAGCTTTCTGATCCTTTCAGAACCTGGAGGATGGAGCACTAGCTGATGAAGGTGACGGAGCTGAAGATTTTTGATGCAACTGAGAGCGATTTCCACCACCCGATTTCTGATGAGAGTACTCATAGTTACCTGTTCTAGATTTCTTGTTGTCCTTAGCTATTTCCTTAAGCTTATCCCCTCAACCTACTGAGCATGGGTCATAAGCCTAGAGATGTTCATATTTTCCAGCAACATGGCATTTCTGCATTCTGTTTTCACTAAGTCTGACACTCCATACAGAAACTTGTTCATTTGAGCCCTGGAATCGGCAACCATGTGAGAAGCATACCTGGATAGTTGGGTGAACTTGAGTCCGTACTCTTGGACTGTCATGTTACCTTGCCTCAAGTTCATGAACTCCTGAGCTCTTGCCTCCCTCAACTCTCTTGGGAAGAAGCTGTCTAGAAAAGTTTCACTAAAGCATTCCCAAGTGATAGGAGCTGCATCTGTACCCCTATTCTCTTTCCATTTAGTATACCAGATATGAGCTACATCCTTAAGTTGATAGGATTCCAACTCTACCCTATTATTACCAGTTACTTGCATCACTTCAAAGATCTTTTGGACCTCATCTATGAAGTTTTGGGGATCCTCACCAATCTGCGATCCTAAGAACTCAAGCGGATTCATCCTAACAAAATCACGAACTCTAGCTGTAGCTGACCCAACATTAGCTTTTGCAGAAGCTGGAACCTGCTGGTTGTTCTGGTTAGTCACACTCTAAGCCAAAATTTGGATAGCATTCCAAACCTCTACATTCAAAACTTCCTGATCTGGGACTGGAGGAGCTGTGTTAGCATTCCTTACGTTAGCTCTATGAGGAGGCATGATCTGAAATGCATAACGATGAGTTAGAGAGAGATCATACCAACGCTCGATAAGAATATCAAGAAACTGAGGATTTTCTAAAACACTTTGTAGCTTCCCCATCATTAGATGTGGTGCACTTCACACCCATTAAAAGGACTCTACTTAGTGCGGCTTTTCAGACATCCTAGGACTCTTAAACCTAATGCTCTGATACCAAGTTTGTCACGCCTCGAGCTACCCACAGGACGCGGATATGGGACCTAGGATCACGAGTGACCCCAAGCTAACCCTGCTGGCATAACATAAGCATACTATGATAACTGAAATAAGATAATTCTGTGTGGAAGCTTAAACATGAGATACACTGAAAGTGATGGGGAATACCCATTCTAAATCTAGATATATAATCTGAGATTTAAAGACAACTGAAATATCAAACTCGAATCTAAAACTGATTCTAACTATGTCTGAAATAAAGCCTCTAACTGATTACAGATGCTGGGACATGCCCCAGCTAGATCTAGCAAAATCTTAAACTAAAGACTGAAAGTAGAAGGATAATCATGTCAATCATCCTCAAAGAATGAGGACTCACCACTAATGCTGCTGAACTGGAGATTGGGAACCGATCTATGCTTGATCTGAAAGCTGAGAACCTGAACCTACATCACAAGAAGATGTAGCGCAGAGTATGCGTCAGTACTTGAAAGGTACTGAGCATGCAGGATAGAGTAAAGCTGAATAATAACATAATTGAACAAAGCATATAACTGAGCAATGATATGATATAAGCATGATACTATACTGGAAATATTGGACATGAACTAACTGAATGCAATGACCAAGTTCATAACATGCTGAGACTGAAATCTAAATGTAACTGATAACATGGTCAATGCAATAGAATTTGACTGTGAGGGAGCTAATAATAACCGACATAAAACCACATGAGCTAAATATGGATTCCGATGTATACGCCCCATCGAGAGGACCCAATATACCCTGCCAGAGGTATAGAGCCATGACTGGCGTGATCACAAAAATCATGTTCACAGAGGGGACTTACAACCTACAAGGCACGTAGTTCTAGGAATGTTTAGGTACGCTGAAGCCTAGTCCAACTCGGTATTAAGTCTACTCCCAATTGATTATGTAAATAACACATTATGACTGAATTTCTGTAATACTGGATAGCTCAAAATACTGACATGCAAAATCTGAGTATGCAACATTAATGTACTGATAATGAAAGATTCGAATCTGAGGCATGTATATCTGAAATAACTGACCTAGCATGTGTAATTCATGAACTAAAAGAACTACATAGCTAGGGTTCTGAGTTTGTGAAAGCATCTACGCAAAACAATACTAAAATTATGATAATCTGATTAGGAACATTAAAGTAACTAATTCATAATGATCTGCTGAAATTCTAGCAACCCTAGGTCTAGATAATATGAAGGGAATCAAGAATCTGACTGAATTCTAGGGACCTAATGGGTGAAAGGAACCCACTAGTGAAATCCCACATACCTGGTGATGAATTTAATAGAGAAATCTTTCGATTTCGGGGATGGAACTGATGAAACCTTGTTGCGTTCTTGGAAAGGGGTTTGGTAGACTCTTTCTCCTCTTTTGCTCTAAGTTTGCTAAATTTTGGAGAATGACTGACTAGAGTAAGTTATAATTAAGTTACTAGGCTTAAACTGACAAAAACTACATAGTTTAGGGGTTAAATGACGTAGTTTAGGGGTCCAACGCATAGGGAAAAGACCAAATGACCCTTGACTAAAAAGCTATCGGGGTTACCGACGGTCCGTGGACTGACCCATGGTCCGTGCTGGTCAACCATCGATGGGGTTTTGGAGTTGAAATCTGGGGTTCGACCTACGACCCTGGACCACGGATTGTGGTCTGACATACGGTCCGTAGATCCTGGCGTGGGTCTACCCTTAGCCAAATTTCCTGGACTTTCTGGGGAGGAGCTGCAGGTGGCCATCCACGGACCCCACCTACGGTCTGTGGGTCACCCTACGGTCCGTAGGTGGCACCGTTGGTGGCACCTGCAACTTGTGGAATTCTGCATTTCTGGTAGTTCTAGCATACGGGGAGTTACACCTCCAAATAGACCTTAACCACATGAGTGGCTCTTGAACGCAACCGCCACACATCTCATGCTAGAATGATAATTGGCTACTTTAAGAATGTCAAACGGTCATCCAACTCTACTGCATCATGCTGAAGCACATGAGACTTATCAGTAACATTCCGACACAACATCAAAACATGGAAAAATGGGTGAATATCTAAGAACACCGAAGGTAAAGCTAATTCATACGAAATCTCTCCAACTTTCTGGAAGACCTCAAAATGTCCAATATACATGGGGCTAAGCTTGCCCCGCATCCCAAATCTCATCATGCCCTTCATCGGCGACACACGGAGGAAGACTCTATCACCAAGTGAGAATCTCAAAGGCCGCTGCCTACGATCAGTATAACTCTTGTGCCTACTCTGAGAACCCCTATATAATATAATAGAGACTAACACACCATGAAGGCGAACCTCCTCTCGGATGTAGATATGGGCACACCTCTCGGTGCTGAATGAAGACCTAATATGGAAGAAGTGTGTTGACTTGGTCAATCAATCAACGATGACCCAAATGTTGTCAACACCTCTAGCAGTTCGAGGCAAAGCTGCCATAAAGTCCTTAGTGATGCGATCCCTCTTCCACTCTAAAATGCGTAATCTCCAAAACTGACCATCAGGTCTCAAATGCTCGACCTTCACCTACTGACAACTCTAGCAACGAAACACATAGTCTGTAATATCCCTCCTCATGCCGCCCCACTAGTAATGTTGCCTCGAGTCAACATACATCTTCGCTATGCCCAGATGGATAGAGTATCTAGAATCATAGGCCTCAAGAAGTACTGACTAGATCAAACCCCCAACTCTCAGAACATAAATACGGCTTGCAAACCTCAAAATCCCATTTGAAACTAAGGTAGCCTGACCGCCATCACTAGCTAACACCTGATCTCGAAGTTCCACCAAGGCCTCATCCTGAAACTATCTGCTACTGATCTGATCAACTAAATAAGGATGTACTTCCACATAGGCTAGAACACGCCTAGAATCTGAAATATCCAACTGAATCATTTGATTAGAAAATGACTGAATATCTAAAGCTAAAGCTCACTCCATATAGTATACTGAAAGACTAGACTACCCATACTCATTGCCATCTGGCTCAAGACATCCGCTACCACATCCACCTTGCCTGGATGATAGAGAATAGATATGTCATAATCCTTCATAAGCTCAATCTAGTGAAGCTGCCTCGAATTAAGGTCCCTCTGGCTCATGATGTACTAAAGACTCTTGTGATCAGTGTAGATCTCACAACAAACTCCATACAGGTAGTGTCTCCAGATCTTAATCACAAAAACTACCACAGCTAACTCTAAGTCATGAGTGGGTTAATTGCGCTCATGTAGCCTAAGGTTCCTCGATGTATAACCAATAACCTAGCCTCACTGCATTAATATACAACCGAAACTAACACAGAATGAGTCATAATAGACCGTGAAGCCCCCTCAATTGGAAGAGTCAATATGGGAGTATTAGTCAGCAACTCCTTGAGCTTTAAAAAGCTCAACTCACACTCCTCAGACTAATCAAAAGGATAATTAAGGTGAGTTAACTGGGTCAGAGGTGCCATGGTAGAGAACACATCCATAAACAATCTATAGTAGCCCGCTAATCTGACAAATCTTGGAAGCTTAGTAACTAAAGTTGGCCTAGCCCAATAATGAATAACTTCAATCTTCACCGGATCTACCATGATGCCATTCTTGGACATGACATGCCCCAAGAATTCTACAAAATCAAGCCAGAAATCACACTATGAGAACTTGGCATAAAGCCGTTAATGTCTCAAAGTCTGGAGCACATTTCTCAGATATTGCTCATGATCACTAGTCCTCCGCAACTATACGAGAATGTCATTTATGAACATGATGACAAATAAATCAAGACACGAACTAAACAACTGTGTCATCATGTTTATGAAGGTGGCAGGGTCATTAGTCAACCCAAAAGACATCAATAGGAACTCATAGTGGCCATATCATGTCCTAAATGTGGTCTTAAGGATGGCCGCAGTGTTTTTAAAGATTGATCAGAGGTATGGTTACTATCAACTGAGGATTACAGCAGCCCAAACTGTCACAACCAAATTTGTAAGGTCATGATGGAACCTACTGACTCAACCGGTAGGTAAGCCTAACCCTTAGCACATAGACATAACCAACAAACTACCAAGTAGAAGTCAATAGTAAGAGCATAAATCTTACAACAAGCGAAGGATGGTAATAAGCTGAAATACAACACAAAGAACCATCCAAGGCCTGGAATCAGTCAGTAGTTGGGATTCTATTCCAAAATAAAAGTACAAGGCTTTTACAAATACAACAACAATACATGCTGTCTCTTAATAGAATATAAAGACTAAGTCAAACCAAAACAAACAGAAACTGGTAGCTCTAGACGCTAAAACTCACCCTTATCTATAAAACTCTAAGCTGCTCTGCACAACTCCAAATCAACATCAATATTTCAACTACAATCTACTTGGGCGAAAATATAGTATGAGTACGAAAAATGGTAATCAAAAGGCAATGTCTGACTTAGCTCAAAAGATAACTACAAGAATATATAATAAGTAATAAGGAGAGTATAGTAAAAGTAACTAGACATGAGATACTATAGTCGACAGGAAGTAAATAATAGAGACATGATACAAAGAGTAAAAAGACGAGTCAAGAACGTACCTCGAACACGAGAAAACATCATATTCCCAAGCAACTAAGATACCAAGTTAACTACCCAGGGTCAGGAAGACCCACAACCACACTTCTAAAGACCAAAACCTATCATCCAACAAGAAAACAATGACATTCAAAAAATATAGTCAACCAATAGTCATGTCAGACCCCAATAAGCCGGAAAGGTACAAACAACAAATATAACCCAACTGACTCCCATAAACCAGAGGATAGAATCAACAAATAAGTATACTGGTGACAGGAAATGCATATGAATGCAAAAGATGCAATAGGACCATCAGAGAAATGCCATGAATTCCAACCCTAGAAGTTAAAACCAGGCTCCCAGCCCGAGTAACCACGACCACAGTCTAATCTCAATAAAGATAGCAAGAGTGACAAATCATTCCAGGCTGCCCAGCCAGTCAGTCCACTCCCAGCCCTGCTAATAAGACCGACAGTGGGTCGTGTTGACTCCAAAAGGGATCTCAGTATATTAAAGTTTTCCATCCACACAGTTCACTATCAAGGGCGTAAGACACCCAACTAGTAAGAGTGACCTAGGGGGGAGTCGAATCTGAATATAATCTCAAAGTAGCGAAAGATCATGCAAGAAAGAGGTGTCAATGCGCCGACTGGTCTAGTAAAAATTGAGCACATCCTAAATGCCTCTAATATCAAAATCCAGTAAATTAAGTGATCCAGGTGGTACGACTTCCGTTAAAAACTAGTTTAGAATAACAATCGAGTAAAATAATATTTCATCGTGAATTGTATGGGAGATGAATGGAAGAATCAGAACACTCAAATTCATAATTATATTGGCTATCATCAGAACCTCTTTCATTTACAGAAGGATCAAAATCCTATGAAACAACATTCTTATTTAAACAAGTCTGAATTAGTTCATGTCATAAATCTACACGTTCCTTTGCTGCTTCCTACTTGATAGGACCTTCTACCCAATCTCTTAGTAGTGGACAGAGTTAACCATTTCACTATCCAACTATTGATAGTCCTCATTCAATGTTGTCTCCATATGTTTGATAAGGTTATGGTATGAACCCTCCATCACCATCGATGTTGGAAAAACCAAATTGGTGGTGGAAATTTCCTGTACTATTTGAAAACTTTACTACTGGGGAAGCAATTGCTGCTTTATAATTGACCCTAGAGCAATTAGAGAAGGCTTGAATTTGGGTCCTAATATGTTGGTTGTTGCAGTTGAATTACAAAACATTAATAGAATTGATCATCAGTCTAGAGCTTGTCCCCAACATGAGGCCATGATGAGGGGTATTTAGTTAGATCATTCTCATGGGTTGTCGGTACCCTCGGTAAGAGGTGGTACCCTTAGGCCACCAGGTGCTCCTCAGTGCAGAGTTGGGTTGACTTGTCCCCAACAGGGTTCATTGTTTGTTTTTGGCTATTTGTTGGTTTTTCTAGAGTGGGCTGGGTATAGCCCCACATTCTTCCCCAGATCAAGAATTGAGTCAGGGGTTCATAAATGGGTTTTCTTTACCACTGTGGTTGGTGTCACAACATCTAATATAAGCGAGGTCTACATTTCCCTAAGTTCTGAATCATGTAAGGGTTGTGGGGAAGGGGTGCTTTGAGACCTACAGAGATAGTGGTTAGAGGCCTTGCAATCAGTATAGGAGTGGAAGTGTAGACTTGTCGTACCCAAGATGGATTGCATCTGCCATGGTCTTTCGAACTGGACTGATAGTCACTTCGAAGAAGAATGCTTCCACTGCTATACTGATGGCAAAACCTCTTACCACTATCTCTGTAGGTCTCAAGGCACCCCTACTCCACAACCCTCACATAACTCTCAACCTGAGGAAAGGTAGACCCTACTGATAGCAGATGCTCTGATGAAAACCGCAATGGTAAAGCCAACCCGATGATGATCATATGTCCAAAAGGTACACTCGTGTGCAAATTTAAATAAACCCTGAATGGACTCCCATAAGCTCGATATGTACACAAAATAGCTAATTATACTAAGAGAAGAGCACCACGAATCGTAATTTGGGCTCCCAACACAAATAACCATCATAACCAGTTTGCTCCCAGCCTAGCTAGCAAGAGTGACAATCAATCTAGGCTGCCTAGCCAGCAAGTCCACTACCAACCCAACTAGAAAGAGTGACCCACTGGCGTGTCGACCCGGAATGTCGGGTCGTGACATTTCAAACAAAATATATTTTCTTAAAAAAATTCGTTCACAAAACAAACTCTAAAAAATATTTTTCCGAAAATATTTTCTACCCACTAACCAAACATTAGAATATAAGTCGGAAATCCACTTGTGTTCTAGGAAAATTTGTTTAAAGAAAATATTTTTCCTTCATACAAAACACACCCTAAATCTGTTGAAGTTCTTAGTTCAGAAACCAATGTTAAGTCCTTTCCTCTATGTTTTATTTTTGTGTCATTGTTGTAATATTTGTGAAATTCTTTTTTCACTATTTTTTCCTCTCTACTGAATAATGTAGGGATGTTAGATTGTAATGTATGTCTACTAGGTATTATCAAGGTTCATATAAATCAATCGAATTAACTTTTACTCAAGTATAATTATTCTTTATTTATTTCCACTCTCATTTTTCATCTTCTCTAGAATGATTTTTTCTTCTACTTTGTAACATTGTTAGTCGGGTCGTTAATCGAACTCCATTATATTGTTTCAAGTAGTGAAATGAATGTAAGAATGTTTTAATGTTCACATCTTCTTTCAATTTCAGTTTATGCCTCTTTTGGGGTGATTAACTCAGCTGAACTTACACATTGCTCTTTAATTACAATCTGTGTGATTATCAAATTTAAGTATATAGAATAGTTGATATGAACCAAAATACAAATTCATGTTTGGCACATTTTGTGTGTGTTTGTGTTTAAATGCCATATGCATGTAAGAAGACATCATTTTGTTCATAAAGTTGAGATAAAAATATACTTTGATTATATAATGGACATTCAGTTACAAGTATTTTAGGTTGATTATCTAGGAAAATGGAGAGATTGACGAGGATTCCACTCACTGTATTTGTGCAAGGTTGAAATGGAGTCTAGCAACTGGAGTCTTCTGTGACAAGAAGGTTCAAGCTAGACTCAAACCAAGTTCTACAATGTGGTAGCTAGCCGAGCTATGTTGTATAATATGAAGTGTTGTCTAGTCGAGAACTCTCATGTTTAGATGATGAATGTGATGCAGATGAGGATACTGCGATGAATGTGTGAGTATACTAGGAGAGATATAATTAAAAATGAGGATATCCGAGACAAATTGGGGGTGACTTTGGTGGAAGATAAGATGTAGAAAGGAAGGTTGAGATGGTTTAGATGAATGATAAGGATATGCACGGATGCCCCATTACGGGGTGTGAGAGCTTGGTTATGTATGGATTCAGGAGAGGTAGAGGTAAGAAAAAGATGTACTGGGAGAGGTAATTAGAAAATATATGGTGCAGTTGCAACTTATCTAGAACATGACCTTATATAAGAGGGCGTGGAAACAAATTATGGTAGAAGGTTAGTAGGGAAAAGTGCTTTGTATTATTGCCCTTACTAGTAGTTGTAGCACAACTCTTGTACTTTCTTTTTTTCTATTTATTTGACTATCTATTATTTCGTGTAGTTTATTTGTTGTCTTATTTTGGTTGAGTACTATTAAGTTCCTACTCTTGGGTTTTAGATTGATATATATGAAGTATGAAGGAAAGGGATCGTTTAGTCCTTGAACAATTCTTTCAAAATAAAAGATGTATTGAATTTTCTTATTAAGATTATTCATGGTTCGTATGCTTAGTCAGAAGGAATGGTTTTACCTAGGTTAGTTTATGGGCTCATAAATAGTGTATTTTAATCTTCAAGACCCATTGAATAGGGCAGTTCAAGAGAAATCATATGTTACTATATATTGTCTATTCTAGTTTCCTTATCTATTTTTCTAGACTATTTTTGCCTTGATTCGAGGGTGTATCGAAAATAGCCTATGTACCTCATCTCTAAGGTAGAGGTAAGTTTTGCGTACACACTATCATCCCAGACCCCACAGTATGGGTCTGCTCTTGGTATGTTGTTGATGTATTTTCCCCTTAATAGTAATTGTTCTTGAAGAATACAAATACCTTAATTATGACACATACAGAGAGTAAATATTCAAAGAAAAGAGATTATATTTTAAGAAATAATTAAAAATATTCAAACACCCATCTTAATTAATGTTTTTATTAAGGTGTGCAAATGAAAAATACGATAAATATTCAGAGAGAGAAAGAGTTACTTTCAAGTTTCAAATTGAATTCTAATAACTTAGAACTGTAGGGAGAGAAAAAAATAAATTACTTTAAACATCGACAACATTTGAATTTCTTTATAGCTAATAATATATTAAATATTCAAGTATGACATATATCTCCAATTATGAAATTTACTCAAGCGAAACTTCTTATTTTGAGTACATGATCGTAAATAGGAATTAAGGTGAAGAAATTGAATATTAGTGTTGAGAATATAACTAAATAATAAAAATGTGCTCTATCTAATGAGATTAGATGGTCACACATTTAAACATGGTATCAGAGAATGTAGAGTTCATTTG
Source organism: Solanum etuberosum (assembly GCA_029582245.1). Classification (NCBI taxonomy): domain Eukaryota; kingdom Viridiplantae; phylum Streptophyta; class Magnoliopsida; order Solanales; family Solanaceae; genus Solanum; species Solanum etuberosum. The sequence continues at coordinate 68,597 of JAJONR010001323.1, forward strand.
ATCAAATCTCACCTCCACTCATATAAAAAAGAATTATCGTGCCCTTGACCCATGAAAAATGAATCAGGCCTACACGTAAGGCACCATATTGAGAAAACAAATAAATAATAAAAATATGATCTCTCTAACAACTTAACCTTTAGATGAGATGGTCACACAGTTTCAACAATTATGATAGAAAGTTAGTTGATAGCTACTATTGTTTCCTTTTAGATGAGAGAGGAGAGGGTCTAGCTCCCTCTCCTCATAGCCTTATAAGTAGTAGTTTTTAGCAATTCTGTAGTTTCTTATACTTCAAGTTTTTTCTTCTATTTGTAGCTTTCATTTGTTTTCTATCTTGGTATATATTTTGTTATCAAAAATTTTATTGCAATCATGCTTTGAATATCTTCTCTTTTGAGCCGAGGGTCTATCTAAAATATTTTCTCTACCCTAAAAAGATAACGGTAAGGTCTACACATATTCTACCCACTTCTGACCCATATGAACCTACAATAGATATAGTTCTACTAAAACTGTAACGACCCGAACCGTCGTTAATTAGGAAACAAAAAATGTTAGGAAACCTGGGTCCCTCAGCCGGCCAGAAGCCGCTAGAGCGGCAGCGCTCTAGTGGGATAAGTGGCCGCCAAAGCGGGATGGGCGGCATAGAATGTAAATAACGCGAAGTCTTAATTTCTTTGTTTTCCAAAAGCACCAAAAAGAGGCGAGGATCACCCCAGAAACCTTCAAATGGCTACTCTAGGCTTCGGAAGGAAGGAGAAGGAGATTTCTACTGTAAGGAGGTCAATAGATTATGGATTTCCGGTCAAGTATCACCGTCCCCATCGTACGAAAACCAGATTTCAAGCTGTAATCCCTCTGAGAATACTTGGCGCCCAGGTAGGCTATGTATATTTAATTGAGTAGTTGTAAATCTGTAATTCACTATATAGTATAGAGGAATTGATGGTAGAACTCATGCGTAGGATTTCGTGCACCGAAGAAGAGGCAGTTGTACATGTATACCTAAGTATTACGTCAGACGTATACCGTAGGGGATAACCCTAGCTCCTGAAATAGGATTTAGGTGATGGTGGTGATTTCATATTTGTGTGATGTATGTTAGTAATTGCTTCATTGTAATGCATGTATGTATGTGAATGTTGCACTATTGATCACACCTATTGTAAATGAGTATGAATGAATGATTGTATGCCATGAATCAACACTTGATTGTATGATTATGAGAATATACATTGTGATTGTGTTTGTGGTATGTTGAATGGAATGGGTGTCACTTTCCGACATACTAACATGGATCAGATGTCATGTACCAACATACAAATTAGAACGGGTGTCATGATCAGATACACTAACTTGGATCGGGTATCACGATCCAGCACACTAACAGATTGGGTATGGGTTCCATAAGAGGACCATTGTGTTGTTATATCTATGTGTTATTGAGAATGTAGAATTGTGCATTGCTCCTGAAATGATAACTGAATTGCGCACTATATGTATACGTGTGAGTTTTGGGCACCGTAAGGTAATTCTTTATATCTCGTAATGAAGGAATTGTGAATGGTTAGCACAATTCGGGATGTGGTATGGTAAGTGGGGACCAAGGGTCCTGGAGTTAATAGGTATTACTTAAAGAGGTGGTCATGAGTATTGTTGTTAAGGATTGGGGGTGATGCTATGTCGTTTTACTAATAATTAAGCAGTACTCGGATAAGGTTTTAGCAACAAAACAGTGATAGACTTGATAGAAGGTACTATGGAGTCAAGGGTTGATTGGTGATGTGAAAGAAGTCAGGGGTATGCCTTCAGTGGTTGACCGGGTTGGTAGTGGTTACATCCGGAAAGTCCTCTAAGAGCTAAAATGGTTAAGTTATGATAAAAAATAGAATACTAAAGGGTTAGAGTCAAGTGTACTAGTGTGATTTAAAGTATCCGGAACTAGTAAGGCAGGAAAATATAAAGGTGGAGGAATTAATAGTCTTATTGCATGTTTTGCTGGTTGATTTCTTATATTATGCGGTGGGTATTGGGTTGACCGATGATGCCTATCAGGTTGTAAATTTGTCTTCAACTATTTTTTGAATTTATTTACTAGAACTCTTGACTATGTTACTGTTCATACCAGTAATTAAACAGTCAAGAGAAGACATACAGATGACAGAGAAATAATTTTTTTATTTCATCATTTAATTAAATCTATTTTTTCATAAGTTCTTCGACCATCATCCTGCAGAAAAAAGTGAATATTTTTCAATTCAATTTAAGATTGAGTTTACATTTAGTTTTAATATCTTCTATAGTTTTAATTTAACAATTTCATATATAATTTTTAGTAAATTGATATAAAACCCAAAGTGGGGCTATTTTTGGTATATTTTTAAACTATCATTATAAATGATAAATAGAAGGTTAAAGTTAGCTAAGCCAAGTATTTTTTAATATATATGAATTATAGGTCAAGAAAAGGGGAATTTGTTTTGCCAATCATCGTTAAGTTTTGCTTATATCAAACTTTGGTTAGATCTAACATATATATTCATACGAAATCGTGAATAGAGACATAAAACATATATATATACTTTTAGTAGTCAAATAAAAATATCAAATTGTAAAAGAATTGGTACCATTCAACATTCAAATAAATGATGCAATCTTGGAGCTAGATTTCAAAGAAATGATTAAATACAATCTTGAAGCTAGCTGGAAGAAGTTGCAACATGTCATTTTCTTCATTGTAGTTTTTGTTTTTCTCTCTTACGACCAACATTTCTTTTTTTTATACTTGAATCTTCTTTTGCCGAATGATTCATATTTGGATCTTCTTTAGGTGGTGGATTTCATTTAAATTCAGCTTCAACTGGTGAGAGAGCTCTTTAGTACATTGTGGAATGCAAGGAAACTTGATGAGATAATCAAAATAAGTTCATCAATTTTTTTATATTTTGTTAAATATCTAAGAACTAATAGTAAAAAAGAACAAACTACTATTGAGCAATACTAGAAACTTGTTGAAAATACTTAATGTTACAGATGAAGATAGACATAAGGTTTATATGAATTACCTTGTAGAAGTTATGGATGGAATAAAATATTATAATTCTTGGTATTCCTTGCGTGATACGGTAATTTCCATCTTTTTCAACTCTTGTACAATGTTTCCAGCAACAATTGACAATATTGTCTTTTAAAATAAAATCAGAATTATTTAAAATACGATCAGAATTATCCGAGAGTCTATCTTCAGATGTAACTTTGTTAAGCTAAGACTCACCTAAAAATGATGTGTTACCAAATGTGATTAAATGATTCACATGAAACAAATTCTAAGTTCAAAAATTGAGAATGAAGCTTCAATCAAATGATGACTGCATTTTAGGTTACTACTATTTTATGTGTCATCTAGGTTTAGAGTTTCAATTAGATTGCACTCACTGATTTAAAATTTAGGATTCATCTCTACTTCTTAATAAAAATAATAATCAAATAATGAACCCAAGTGTAAATTGTAAGATATAAAATTTCGTACGTACTATCAATATCTTTTTGTTGTTCAGGTAGTTCCTCCTCGAAAGAATCATTTTGGTCTGTGCTTATGTTGCTTCAATTGCATTTTTCGGATGTCTAATTTCATATATCCTAGAAATCCACTTGTTTATTTTATATGTTATTGGAGATATAAATATATATTTTTGAATACAGTGAGTATGCTCACTGAAAATTCATGTTAATAGACATAAGTAATGATCAATTACATTACAAAGGTCAACAAGGGCATTAAACCTCTTTGATATTCTCTTATATGTATGGTATTCTTTATTTTTTTTTTGGTATTTGTATTGTAAATATTATTGTCAATTAAGGTATGATTAGAATTATTTCGACGGGCTATCTTTACTAAGGTTATCATACTCACTTGAAAATCATGCATAACCAAACGAAAAAAATAATAACTATAAATTCACTCATACTATTAATTTTGTTTTGCATTTGGTTATGCATGATTTTCAGGTGAGTTTGATTATCTTAATGAAGAATTTCCATCAAATATTTCTAATCGTACCTTGATTGAAAATAATGTTGAGAATACATATACTAAAAATAATGAAGACTACCATGCATATAAGAAAATATCAAAGAGGTTTAACACCCTTGTTGACCTTTGCAAGGTAATTGATCATCACTTATGTCAATTTACATGAAGTTTTTATTGAACTCACTCATTGTATTCCACAATTTATTTTTCTATCTCCAATCACTTATAAAAAAACAAGTGGATTTTCAGAAGTTAGCAAATTCAAAAAATGTAATGGAAGCAACATAAGCACAAGTAAAAATGATTCTTTCAAGGAGGAACTACCTGACCAACAAAAAAATATCAATGGTACTTAAGGAATTTTACATTTTACAATTTAAATTTATGTTCATTATTTAATTTTTTTTTATTGAAAAATAGAGATAAATCCTAAATTTTAAATCAATGAATTCAATATAATAGAAACTCTAGACCCAAATGGCAAATAACATAGTAGTAACATAAAATGTAGTTATTTGATTGAAGCTTCTGTCCCACTTTTTGAAATTATAATATGTTTGTTTCATGTGTATCATTTCATCAGATTTTCTTATACATAATTTTCAGGTGAGTCAGAGCTCAACAAAGTTACATGTGAAGATAGTCTCCCGAATAATTCTGATCGTATTTTAAATAATTCTGATTTTATTTTAAAAGGCAATATTGTAATTGTGGCTCGAAACTTTGTACAAGAGAGGAAAATGATGGAAATTATCGCATCACGCAAGATATATCAAGAAGTATAAAATTTTGTTCCATCAATAACATCTACAAAGTAATTCATATAAAACTTATGTGTATCTTCATCTGTAACATTAAGTATTTTCAACAAGTTTCTAGTATTGTTCAACAATAGTTTGCTCTATCTTTACTATTGGTTCTTAAATATTTGACAAAATAAAAGAAAATTGATGAACTTATTTTGATTATCTAATCAAGTTTTCTTGCATTCCACAGTGTACTAACAGACTCTCACCAGTTGAATTCGAATTTAAATGGAATCCCCTAACTAAAGAAGATCCAAATATGAATCATTCGTCAAAAGAATATACAAGTATCAAAACAAGTAAAATGAATGTTGATTGTAAGAGAAAAGAGAGAAAAATAAAATAAAAGACTGTATCATTTGTTTTAATGTTTAATGACATCAATTCATTTACAATTTAAAATTTAAGTCACCTTTAAAGACTTTTTCAATTACTTCTTCGATTCTCATTTATTAACTACCATTTATAAAAGCATATTTTCAATAATGGTGTGATATTTCTCGAGTAAAAATATACATTCGATATATTATTCTAAATCATTGATGTAAGTTTTCTCGAAATTCCTAAGAAGCTCCGAACATAATATTGTATCTAAATTTAGGTTAATTTCTCATAAGGTCACCGACTTATAGTTTCTAACCAAAAAAGCAATCAACTCTAACTAGAAAGTTTCTATTTTTAATAGTACATTAGCATTAGTGTTTTACTTGGGTTGTAACATTGTTTCACTGCACACCATTTGATAAGGATTAGGTTTGTTCAATTTATTCAGGTGTTAGTTTGTATTAGTTGTTGTTATTTGTTCCTACATTTTAGGAGTTAGTTTAGGTAATTTGGTTTATTTAATATGTATAAAAATCTAAAGGAGTCTCATCAAAGTAATATACTTTATTCTATTTTATTTCTGTCTTTATGTGATGTCAGCACCACAAATACTCCAGCGAGTAATTTTGTTCCTGCACATCAATGAATCCCTCCACCCAAGTTGCTAATGTTGATGCCTTCCGTGTTATTAACTACTTGATGCAATTCAACCCAATATATCAAATTCCCATTAAAATGTCTGGTAGCCACAACTTCACCGCTTGGACAACCTAGATTACCATGCTACTTCATATCCATGACCTCTATGGTCATCTTGTCGGCACCAATTTGACCCCTCCTAAAACAATCATAACTTCTGAAATTCAAACTGCCAACCCTGAGTACAAGGATTGGTTTTGACATAATAAACTGGTCCATAATGCTCTTATGGCCTTTGTTGATACCACAATCGCATTCATTGTTGCTTCTGCAGACAACTCCAAAGCTGCATGGGATCACCTTCACAGCTCCTTTCCGAACAAGTCTCAAACCCGCATCTTTAGCCTTCATCACCATCTTAGTCGAGTAAGCAAAGACAACAAATCTATTGTTTACAATTTGCATGAGATTCAATCTCTATATGATGAACTTACCACATCGATTCACCGGTCAATAACGAAGAACTTGTGGTGAAACTATTGAGTGGCCTTGGTCCAGAGTTTCGTGAGATTTCAGCAGCAACACAGGCAAGAAACTCTCCAATTAGCTATGACGAACTATTTGACAAACTTCTTGATCACAGAGTTTCTCTCAAACACGGGGACTTATAAAACACAACCACTCAAGTGAGTGTAATAGTTTCTCAACGAGTCACATATTCCCAATCAATATGATGCAATAATCGATACCCACCAAAAACAAAAACTTGCATATCCCAACCATATAGCCCATCAAAACACCACTCCCCAAGATTAGAACAATGGTTCTCAATGGCATAATTTCCCACAACAATCCTCACGATTCCTTTCTCAACTATGTTACTTCTTTGGACATACATCAAATGTCGGTCGGTCCCAATCTCATAATTATTTTGAAGCAGAGGCTAATTTAGTTGCCCACACACCGACACATGACCCTTGGATTGTTGAACTCAGGTTCATCCAACTACATTACCTCCAATTTACCTCCAATGCCAACTCCATGCATAATGTTCATAACTTTAAAGGGATCGATGATGTGACAATGGGTAATGATAATGTGATCCCAATTACTCAAACGACTATGCCTCATTTATCTACAAGAAATAATGCGTTGAAACTCTCTACTATTTTATGTGCTCCTGCTATCAAGCATAAGCTTCTTTTGGTTTCACAATTTTACCAAGACAACCTAACCTCAATTGATTTTTTTCCTTTTAATTTTTGTGTGAAGGATCCGACTACGAGAACTCCTATTCTGTGTGGCCCGAATAAAGCAGGACTCTAGGAATGACTGTCACTATCTTACCCCAACCATCAATGTTTCTACCAACCCTTCCTTACATCTGTGGCATCGAGGATCGGGTCACCCCCATTCTTGAATTTTATTTTGCATTCTCAATATTTTAGTAATTCTTATTTTTTGGAAGACAAATTCAGTTATTGTAATTCTTGTTGCTGCAATAAAGCCCATAGATTTCCATTTTCATCAAACATATTTTCCAGCAAATCTCCAATAGAAAGATTTAACAGTGATCTGTGGGGACCCTCCCCGGTGCTCTCAATTGATAAAAGATTTTATTATTGTATTTTTGTTGATAAATATAGCAAGTACATCTAGTTAGACTCAATGAAAAATGAAACTGAAATAAAAAAAAAAATCACACCTTACATCCGGTGCTTGAAAATATTTTGATAAAAAATACTCACCCTTTACACTAATGGAGGAGGCGAATATCAAATACTAGACCCATACTTTCATTCCAATGGCATACAACACCTAGTTTCTCCACCATACACACCTTAATGGTTTACCATGGATGAAAGACCTCATCGTCACCTAGTTGAGACAGCTAAAACACTACTTCATCAAACTGCCTTACCATCCCAGTTTTTGTCATATGCTTGTCATCATTACACATATCTCATCAGTTGTCTACCCACTAGCACCCTTAATATCAGGTCACCATCTGAAGATCTTTTTAATGAAAACCCATCTTACACATCTCTTCGTATATTTGGTTGTTTGTGCTACCCGTGGCTTCGACCATATGACCAAAATAAATTAGAAACGTACTCCAAACCTTGTGTCTATCTAGGTTTCTCCATTACTCATCATTCTCTTCAGTGTTTTGACCCTACCAGTTCCAAACTTTTTCACTCTTGAGATGCATGATTTTTTGAAGATGTTTTTCCATATGCCAGTATGTTTTCTAACTTCAAACGAAAAATTTCTTCTTTAACATGGGAAAGCATTTCTTCTCCAAATAAGTCTGACCTTTTCTTTCATCAAGAAATAACACTTGATACTAGTACCACCTAGTTTCCCCTACTATTCCATTATTGCGAGATACATAGCCGAGACTGTAGGATATATAGAAGGAGAATACTATCTTTAGAGAATGCTCAAGTTTTATATAGGCTACTTAAGGCCACCTGAGATGATTAGAAACATCAATTACATCTCTATTTATACTAGTAAACGTAAAATCAAAGGTCTTGCACAAATAACTAGATATATGTATCACAATTAATTAGATACATGTATTACAAACTCCTAAAAGACATCTTCAAAAACTAAGAGACAATATTGAAAGACTAAACATCAAGGTGTGAATGCATTAATTCCAACACTCCCCCTTAATGCATTTGCTTGACAACTCCAATGCCTCTCGAAGATAACAAAACTTTTCTCTTGAAAGTGCTTTGGTTAAGATGTCAGCAAGTTGTTGTCCTGTCTGAGAATAATTGCAATTGAATTTCGCCTTTCTCTAGTGCTTTTGAATATCTCCTTCTTGATTGAGTTTGGTTTTGTAAATCCATTTTAGATTTACAACTTCTCTTTCTTTGGGTATAGCCACATACTTCCAAGTATTATTTTTTTCAATCATCCGAATTTCTTCTGTCATGGCTTTCTTCAAAACATCATGCTTTATTGTCTTTCATAATTTTCTTGCTCAACACCGGTAAAGTTACATCTCTGATAAATGTCACTCAATATTTTTGTTCCTCTTGGAGGAGGTTCTTTATCATATGAATCAGAGATTTCTCCCCCTTGAGGGATATCTTCCTCATCCTCTTCTTTATTTGACACATCAAAAGATATGATAGAAGTATTCTCTACCTTATTCTCAGTATGTATCTCAGGAAGGCCTTGCACCATGTCTTTTTTGCTTGAGAAGCTTCAAACCATGAAAATTCAAGTGACAAAATCTTTTGTTCCAAAGCCATGAATCATCTACAACTTCATTTTTGAATGCATTGTAAAGGAAAATTTCTTTTTATCATCTCTAATTCAACAATGACTTGATTTTTCTCAATTTATCATAAATCTTGCAACAATTATCTCTAATCACAAATGAATAACCATTTTTCATGAATTGACCAACAATAAGAAAATTTTCTTCCAAGTCAGGAACATAAAGCACATCATGAATTTTCTTACCGCTCCCTTTTATGTTGATCAAAATGGTACCTTTACCTTTGCATCAACTAAGGCTCCATTCCCCATTCTCACATTAGTAGTGATGCTACTATTAATTTAGAGGAAAGCCTTTTCATCCCCATTCATGTGATTTCTACAACCGCTATCAACATACAATTCATTGATTTTTACTGAAGCATCAAATTCAGAAGCAAAGAAAAGGTTTTCTTCCTTTTTTTCCTCCCGTTCTTCACAAAAAATTGCTTTCTACCATTGCTTGTGCCAGCAATCCTTCTCAATGTGGCCAAACTTTTTACAAAAGTTACATTGGGGCTTGCCTTTGTGCCAACATTTTTCTGCATAGTGATTAGTCTTTTTGCAAACTTTAGAAAAATGACTAGAACTTTTCTCACCTTTTTCTTCAACCTTCTTAAAAGAACCATCATGATCCTGCTTCTTTTTTGGATTGTAATTCTTCTTTTGTTGTTTTTTTGAGAAATTTTGAGAATTCTCATTTGTTCTGGACTGGAAATTCGTCTCTTTGGGTTGATCTTCACGAAAAAATATTCGTTTCTCGTGTGCACGAAATGATCCAACTAGCAATTTGATGAAAAGCTTAGAAAGATATTACGTCTCCTCAGTGATAACAACAATGTACTCATATTTTTCTGTGACACTAATTAGAATCTTTTCCACAACTTGTTGGTTAGAAATTGTATCACCATGATTTCTCATTTCATTAACAATAATCATGACTCTTGTGCAATTCAAATTTTGAAACTCTCTTCTAAAAGTTTGAAGATTTATAGTGCGTACCTTTTCGTCACCACGCACCTCAATTTCTAGAGAATCATATTTGCTTTGCAGTCTCACAAGTAGATATTTTCACAAAATGTGCCCTTGAGACTCCCATTTGGATTTTGCTCAAGGCTTTTGCATCTTGATGATACTTAGCCTGAAGATTTTTCATCTTTGCTGCTGCAAGTTCACCTTCATTTGCTGGCTCTTCAAAGCCATTACCAATAATAGTCCACAAACGTTCAACTTTCAAATGTGTTCTCATTCTTATCTTACAGTATTCAAAATCAGTTCCATAAAAAAATGGAGTAAGAACAACTGAAGAATCAGCACCTTCACCTAACCCCAGATTAAGAACCAAAACTTGCTCGGATACCAATTTATAGGAATATAGAAGGAGAATATTATCCTTAGAGAATGCTCAAGTTTTATATAGGCTAGTTAAGGTCACTTGAGATAATTAGAAACATCAATTACATCTCTATTTATACTAGTAAATGTAAAATCAAAGGTCTTGCACAAATAACTAGATACATGTATCACAATTAATTAGATACATGTATTACAAACTCCTAAAAGACTTCTTGGAAAACTAAGAGACAATATTGAAACACTAAACATCAAGGTGTGAGTGCATTAATTCTAATAGAGACGCATGCTAATTCGTGTCGCACCGGAGAACTACCCAAAAACAGATCAATCCATAACTCAAGAACCAGGTAATACCCCCATTATTTCAATACCCTCTTCTTCTGGTATGTGTATGCAACCTCATGTTGTTCACCCTCAGCCCCATTTTTTTTTCAAGAGAAAATCCCCTTTCCCCTCTACTTGTCCAATCTCCATAAATCACACAACTAATCATGTCTATCGGCATCGACTACCCTCATTATCTGCACTACCACCCCGGTCAATTAGCTTACATCCCCCACATGAACCTATTGTTAACATTCCACCCAAAGAACAACGTAATTTTGTAGCAAGGTCACAAAACAATATTTTCAAGCAACAAAAAATCGTTCACTACACTACCCAAATGAACTAGCCTACACCTTCTATCCTTGTAACCCACATACAAGCACAAAAATTTCCATATTGGAGAGACGCAATGAAGTCTAAGTTTGATGCATTAATGTAGAACCTGACTTGGACATGGTTCCACCAGACCATGCCCCAAATATTGTCCCTTCTAAGTAGTTCTTTCGAATTAAGACTAAGGGTGATGGATCCATTGATAGGTACAAAGCAAGTTAAGTTGCAAAAGGGTTCAAATGAAAGACTCAGAGTTGATTTTCACAAAACATTCAGTAAGATTGTTAAACCAACCACACTTCGAACAATTTTCACACTTATTGTACAGATGAATTGGTGACTGCATCAAATAGACATCCATATTGTTTTTCTTCAAGGGAAGATTCAAGAAGACACGTATCCATATAAACCTCCTGGATATGAACACACAAATCATCTCAACTATGTCTGACATCTCAAAAAGGCAATCTACGAACTCCGGCAAGCTCTTAAGGTCTGGTATGATACATTGACTAGTTCCTTAATTCAAACAGGGTTCAAAATGTCTAAATGTGATAATTATCTCTTTGTTATGCACAATATGGGCGTCATTATTTATATTCTAATCTTGGTGGATGACCTCATAATAATAATAAGTGATAATTGTTGTTACCTCTCTTTCCAACAAATTTTCTCTGAAGTACCTTGCTTTATTTCACTATTTCATGGGTCTTGAAGTATACATGAATGTTGTTGGGTTTTTTCTCAGTCAATCCAAGTATATATAGGATATTTTACATGACACTCAGATGCAAGATTACAAAGGTATTCATTTCCAAGACCCTACTAGTTGCTAATGGAGCACCTACAACCGATGACAAAGAATACAAAACTGTGCTTGGTAAGCTTCAGGACATTTCATTTACCTGACCTCATATCACATACTCAGTTCAACATATCTCCTTCTTTGCTTCACTAGAAGGCTGCTAAGCGTATGCTGTGATACCTTAAAGACACATTCAAGTATGGTATTTGTATATCCCAAAAGAAATCGACCTCTCTCTTTGCCTACGCTAATGGTTATTGGGAAGGTGACATCAATGATCACCGCTCTATCTTGTTTTACATTGTTTATCTGGGCACGACACCCATTTCCTGGAGTTCTTATAAGCAACCCACTATCTCTCGATCCTCTAGTGAGACCTAATATCATTTTGTTGCTTCTGCCTTGTTGATGAGTCAGGAATTTGACTCATTTAAGGCTTGTTATTTAATAAATTAGTGTCCTCAATGACTATTTTGTGTTCATAACTTATATAAAATTGTTTATCTGTAGTCATGAAGGCTTAAGAAAAAATCAAGGACGATACATTGAAAAAATAAGCATAAAAGTTGGAAAAGCTGAAGAAAAGGAAGGTTGGAGCTTGCAAAAGATACTCGGTGACTCACCCAGTGAGCTTCTAGCTCGCCAAAAGGTCCAACGAGTAGGCTCATAATATAAACCAACTCGGTGGATGAAAGTGCACTTCCGTGATGCACCAAATAGAACATTGAGCTCGATCCAACTCACCTAAATGAACAGAACAACATGATGTAGAAGTGAAGTCCAAATGGTGAGAAGGTGTGCTTATCGATGTATCCCTGAGTCCTACGTCGATACCGAATAACTTCACCGATGTGACTGCGTATTGAAATATAGGAAAGTTTTTGGAAACATATAAATTAATTTTTGAAGAGAGAGAATAGGGTGTCACACTAAGATTTTAGAGATTTTGACTTACTTTTACAATACTGAATATTCTTGGAGACGGTTTTAAGATTAGATATTGAGGTTTTAAGGTTTCAATCTTAATTTTGACTTTGAGCATTAGAGATTTTGTCATTCTGATGGAACATCTTTTTGGTAACTATTTTTTTATTTTTGTTATGCTGAGCTAAACCCCCTTTCCTTAGGGGTGTGACCAAGTAATCGAATATATAAATTAGCTTGTGGGAAGTGTTAATTGCTAGATTTAATGTTGTTTTGAAATAAGTTCAATTATTTATTCATGTTTTCATTTATGAAATGAAGTTGTAAATTTAGTTCTAGCTTTAGCTCTCGATGCTTGCTTGTGAAAGTTGCTTAGAGTGGAGTAAATGATTGATAGTTATATTGACTTATGTCTTTACAACCAAACTTGATGAAGTGGATTAAATTAAGGAATTTGGTTCTTTTGTATTGTTAAGCTTGTTGAGGTTCGAAGGAACTCACTTGATACATAATAGCTGATTGAAAAATGGTTGTTATTGTTAAAATCCATCCTACCCATTGAGAATCAACGACTTCAAGTTATTATTAATTACCCATGAAGCAAAATTAGTATTTGATTTCTCACACACTTCTAAGGTCCCCTCAATACTTGTTCAAATCTTATATTATTTGTCTTCGATAACAATTGGATACCAAACTCTTTTGATATTGATAATTGAAACCTATTGATTTACATTATGTTACGTGTTATTTACTTCTGTTCTACAAGAAATTAGAAAACTTCCATACTTCGTACTTGAGTTCCTTTTCGTATCACTCCTTGTGGGTTTGACCCCAACTCAACATTGGGTTTATACTTGTTAGCGACCGCCTAAACTTTGAATCATAAGAAGTGCAGTTGAGCATTATCAAATATGTTGCCGCTACCGGAGAGCGGTGTTTAGAATTCATTTATTGAAGTATTTTTGTGAACTAGTTTGATTGTAGTAGAATTTTCTTATGAGTGTTTTTGTTGTTTGCTCTCAATAGGTGAAGAAATGAGTGTGAATGGAAGCAATGATGCTAGAAAACTTGGGCACAATGACGACATTGGCGACTTGAATGATGTTAATTCAGATCAAATGGGAAGTGCAGGTGCTATTCGTTTGCCCCCAACTGTGGGAAACGCTATTTTTCATGTGACTGGAACTATGCTTTAGCTGCTCCAAATTAAAGGTTTCTTTGGGGGACTTTCTCATGAGGACCCTCATGATCACATTCGGAATATTGTGGATGTGTGTCGTCCATTATCCTTCAAGAATATCTCTCAAGAGTCAATCCGACTCTGTTTTTTCCCTTTTCTCTACTGGGGGAAGCAACAAAGTGGTTGACCGAACTACCAAGAGACTCTATTACTTCTTGGGAGGAGCTCACAGAGGTGTTATATGAAAGATTCTTTCCTCCCTTGAGGATTTTGAATTTGAGGGACAACATTAAAAATTTAAAGCGGATTGATGGTGAACCCATTCATGAAGCTTGGTTGAGGATTCAAAAGCTACTCCTCGAATTTCCTACTCATGGGTTGCCGGATAAAGTGCTCTTACAATATTTCTGCCATAGTCTTGACACCAACAACAAAGGTGTCGCCGATCAACTTATTCGGGGTGGAATCATGAAACAACCATATGACGTGGCATCGACTTTACTTGATGATATGACCAAGATTAATCGAGCATGGCACACGATGGAGAATCAAGTGCCTCCTTTCAATATCGGGTTGACTAAAGAACAAATGGAAAAAAACCAAGAGCGTGATGAAAACATGATGAGGATGATGACCCAATTGGACTTGTTGATGAAACATGTAATGGGAGGTGGTCATAAGGCCGTGAATGCGGTTGGTGTGAGTAGTGGGATGAGCCCGGATGATGCACATATGATTTCTCCTCTTTGAATCATATAATGATCTCTTATTTGGTTTCGATAAAACAACTTGAGACCCAAATGGGTCAAATTTCTGCTCACTTGCATACCAGACTAAAAGGGGGTCTTCCTAGTGATACCATGGCCAATCTGAAGAATAATAATGCATAATGCATGGCCATCGTTACCCAGAGTAGTAAGGTTGTTGAAAGTGATGTACGTGCTGAAGAGTTGAATAATGAAGCCTCCAGTGAGGTTGATGATGCAATGAAACATGTTTTTTCTGGTAATGCTAAAAATTCAAATGTAGGAGTTGTGCCTCCCTCGGTACCTACAAAGCCACTACCCAAAGATACTATACTATTCCCTCAAAGATTGAAGAAGAGGGATGAAGAAGTAAAGTTCCAAAAATTTATTTTTGTCTTCAAAACTCTTTCCATTAAACTTCCTTTGGTAGAGGCATTGTTAGAAATGCTAGGTTATGCAAAGTTTATGAAAGAGTTGGTGACTAAGAAGAGAAGTATGGATTTTCAGACAATTGAAGTATCCCATTGTTGTAGTTCCATTATGTCGAGCAACGTGGTTGTCAAGAAGGATGACCCGGGGGGATTTACTATTCCTTGCACTATATGGATGTTCCAATTCTCTAAAACATTGTGTGATTTATAGGCGAGTATAAACATGATGCCCTATGCCATTTTCAAGAAACTTGGGCTAGGTGAGCCTAAACCTATTACTATGCATCTTCTCATGGCCGACTACTCAATCAAGCGCCCTGTTGACATCCTTTATGACATTTTGGTGACAAATTTATATTTTCGGCTGATTTTGTGATCCTCGATCGTGAGATTGATGCCGAGGTCCCTATTATCATTGGTAGGCAGTTTTAGCTACCAGGAAATCTCTAGTTGATGTGGAAAGTGGTTGTGGATGTAATGCTTCTTAAATGCTCGATAGACTTAATGGTTGTGGATGGTAATGCTTCTTAGATGGTTACTCCGGTTATAACCAAATCTGCATGGCACCGGAAGATCAAGTAAAGACAACCTTCACATATCCTATGTGACGTTTGCTAGATGCCCTTCGGATTGTGCAATGCACCTGCGACATTTCAATGGTGTATGCTTTCTATTTTTGCTGATATGGTAGATGATTCGATGGAGGTTTTAATGGATGACTTTTTGGTTGTGCGAGATACATTTGAAGCGTGCCTTGAGCACCTTGGTAGAGTCTTGCAAAGATGTGTCGAAACAAATCTTTTTCTCAATTGGGAGAAATGTCATTTCATGGTCAAGGAAGGTATTGTGTTGGGGCATAAAATTTTTGGAGAAGGCATACAAGTTCATCAAGCTAAAGTTGAAGTTATCGCCAAATTGCCTCCTCCTATCATGATTAAAGATGTTAGAAGCTTCTTCGGTCATGCAGATTTCTACTGTAGGTTCATAAAATATTTCTCTAAGGTGGATCACCCTCTTTGCAATCTACTTGAAAAGGAATGTGCCTTCGAGTTTGATGAATCTTGTGTCAAAGAATTTTTGTGTTTAAAAGAGAAGCTCGTTTCGGCTCCGATCATTGTTGCTACAGATTGGAGCATTCCATTTTAGTTAATGTGTGGTGCGAGCGGTGTGGCTTTGGGGGTTGTGCTTGGCCAACGCAAGGGAATTTCTTTCACCCAGTCTACTATGCCTGAAAGACCTTGAATGTAGCTCAAGAGAACTACACCATCACTGAGCAAGTGTTGTTAGTTATGGTATCTGCTTTTGAGAAGTTTATAACTTATCTTTTGGGGACCAAGGTGGTGGTACACACCGACCATGCTGCTATACGTTACTTGATGGCTAAGAAAGATGCAAAGCCAAGGTTGATCTGATGGGTATTATTATTGCAAGAGTTTGACTTTGAAGTCAAAGATCAAAAAGGGTGTGAGAACCAAGTGGCAGACCACTTTTCGAGGCCTGAAATGAATGTGGTTGTTTTCGGTGAAAAAGATATTGAGGAAGACTTTCCAATGAGTCGGTGATGGTTGTGTCGAATGGTACTTCTCCTTGGTTTTCTAATTTTGCAAATTATGTGGTGTGTGGGATTCTTCTTGATGGGCTGAATTTTTACCAACGGAAGAGGTTCCTTTTCAATGTGAAGAAGTACTTTGGGGATGAACCTTTGCTATTTCGGGAGTGTGTCGATCACATGATTAGAAGATGTGTTTCAGAAGTTCAGGTAGATGTTATTCCTGAAGCTTGCCATGAATCAACGGTTGGTGGGCACCATAGTGGAGTGCGTACCACTGCTAAGGTATTACAAAGTGGTTATTATTGGCCAACTTTGTATCAAGAAGTGAACTATCTTGTTAAGAAGGGTGTGCAATGTCAAAATTAAGGAGGAGTGTCACAAAGTCATGAATTACCTCTCACTCCTATTTTTGTGGTAGAGTTGTTTGATGTATGGGGAATCAATTTAATGGGGCCTTTTGTGAGCTCTTGTGGGAACAAATACATCTTGGTATCAGTTGATTATGTGTTTAATGGGTAGAGCCGGTGGCCTTACCAAAAA
This sequence comes from Solanum etuberosum, assembly GCA_029582245.1. Lineage (NCBI taxonomy): Eukaryota > Viridiplantae > Streptophyta > Magnoliopsida > Solanales > Solanaceae > Solanum > Solanum etuberosum. Next base: position 85,878 of record JAJONR010001323.1, read on the forward strand.
ATGAAGGAAGACATGTGGTTCAATTCCTCAAGAGGTACATTTTCACGAGGTTTGGCACTCCATGTGCAATCATTAGTGATGGGGGCTCTCATTTGTGAACCCGAATGCTCACATCGTATTTAAGAAAGTATGGAGTCAAGCATAAGGCTGCCACCCCTTATCATCCGCAAACGACTGGGTAAGTCGAGGTGTCAAACTGGGAAATCAAAGGAATTTTAGCCAAAACATTTAATACAAACCGAACTGATTGGTCACGGAAGTTATATGATTCTCTTTGGGCGTATAGAACTGCATTCAAAACCCCGATTTCTATGTCCCCGTATCATATGGTGTTTGGAAAATCTTGTCATCTACCGATTCAACTTGATCATAAAGCCTTGTGGGACTTGAAGTCCATGAACTTGAATTGGGAGGATGTGTCGAAGGATCGAGTTGACCAACTCCATGCTTTGGAAGAGTTTCAGCTTCGAGCTTATGAGAGTTCAACCCTTTATAAGGAGAAAATGAAGAAATGGCATGACGCTAAAATCTTTCATCGAGAGTTTAAAGTTGGTGATCTTGTGTTCCTCTACAACTCTTGTCTGAGACTCTTTCTGAGGAAACTCAAGTTAAATTGGTATGGTCCATTCAAAGTTAATCGGGTGTTTGCAAATGGGGCAATGGAAGTTGAGAACGAAGATGGGTCAATGTTCAAGGTGAATAGGCAAAGGTTTAAGCTTTACATTGTAGAACGCTCCAATGTGACTAAGATTGATGTGGTGTATTTGGATTATGATTGAATGTATGTCCACGTCCTGCCACAACGTTAACTAAGACGCTTCTTGCGAGGCACCCCAAGCCCTACTTTTTGTTATTTGAATAACATTTGTTGGATTCACAGGTTGGAGTTCATATTTTGGAAGAAGGCAAATGGGTGAGGGGGTGGAACACTCGGCAAGTCACCAAATGTCCCATATCATCGCCCAAATGCATCGCCCATGAAGATCAAAAATGAGGAATGTTCTGGAAGTTTGGGCGATCTTACAACCCATTCGGCGAGTCACCGAGCTAGATCAGCGAACCTGATCGATATCGCCCTTTGCACCTTCTAAAAGGCTGCATAAATGTGTCAAGTTCAGCGGGGTAGAGGCCCATTTGGTGGATCACTGAACCGATTCGGTGACGTTAGTGAGGTTGCCGAATTATGCATGCATTGAAGAGTCTTTTTCTCTCTGACCTTTTAAATTCAAATCTTCTCTTTTATTTGAAATTTTTGACTCCCCTGCCCTTTCCATCAAACTTTAGGCTATAATTTTGTTTTAGTTTCGTATGATTTTCTTAAGTGTCGTAGTGATCCCTTAACCCTCCTTTTTTTTGCCGCGTTTGTCTCATTGTCTACATTGGAGGTTGGTTTTTTCAAATTTTGTTTACTTTTGTGATATACTAGAAATGCTAATGGGTAGTGTAATGGGCCTATCGTTGCGTAGTTAAATGTTGTGCCTTGATTGTATGCATGTTGACTCATATAACTTTAAGTTGAAGTCGAGCATGTTAAATAAATCGTTTGGGCCAACTTGTCTAAGTTTATTGTGTTAGATGATTAAATTATAGGTGTTGCATGTTGGTTAGTGTACGGGTGAAGTCTGAGTAACCCGAGTTCGACCAAATGACTTGAATTTTCCCGATGATGGATTTGGATGATGTCATTGTTAAGGGAAAAATCATACTTTTGTTAAATTAGCATTAATTGGGGGAAGTCTGAGTACCCCGACTTTTGAATTCACCATGGGTAGATTGGAATTGTTTTAAATTGTGCTTGAATTTGTGTGTCGTAGGCTGTTGGTTGCGATTCAAAAAAAGATTGGAGAGGTGATGCGTTGGGCCTTTCGGCGAGCTTGGTCGAGCTCGCCAAGTTGACTCGGCGTGTTGCCAAATGTCCTCCCCATCGCCTAACTGCTATGTTTACGAAGGGGAAACAATGTTACTTTTGATAATGACCCTTCAGCTCTTTGGTGAGTCGCTGAATGGCATTGATATCACCTTTTTGACCTGTATTTTTGCTAAAAATATCTCTAACATTTGGTGAGGTCTCTGTTGCTCTCCGAGTGAGCTCAGTGACTCTCTGAATGGTCTTCAGATCGTGCTTTTTGACCTGAATTTTTGCTGGGATTATCTATAACATTGGGTGAGAGCTCTTTTACTCGCCGGATAGACTCGGTGAATCACCGAACTGTTTGGCAAGTTTGTCTGCATTTCATTAACCCCCTGCGATAAATTTTGTTCTTGTTTGTGTAATTTTACTGGTATGGCTAGGCATAAGGTGCCATATCAACATGCATTCGATAAAGATTGTCCCCTACCTCGGAGGAGGCCCAGACCACAGGCTCCACCACCACGAAAGAAGGCAAGGGGTTTGTGAATGCAACAGAAGTTGAACCACCTCAAACCACTCGGTGTAAACCTCTACAGGCGAGTGGTAAGGCAAAAAACAGGTTGTGTCAGACAACATCTCAAATGATAGTTTGGGTGTCGATTCCATCCAGCTCACCTCCTGTGGGTTTGAGAATGAAGAAGTTGAAGGGACCGAGACTCCAGTCCATACACCGGTGCCAGAAGCTGAGTTGGTACAGCAAAAATGTTCAGAGCTGCGGTCTAAAGTTGCCCAGCACCACTGGCATAACAGGCACCACACGTGCCTCATGTTCCACTACACCCTCTTCAGTCAATGAATCGGTTAAAGGTCGTTGGCTTGTGTATTATACTTGAAGAGAAGCGGTTGTCCACATATGGAGTGGTCGACATATATCTTACAGTTTGGGAGATGATGTGGTACCACAAATTCTAGCAGTTCACAAAACCTCGGAGCCTGTATGTTCCTACATGGGTTCGAGAGTTCTATGAAGGGTACACCAAGCTGACCCCAAAAGGGAAAGGGAAGGCTGGTTCGATGGCACCAGTTGATTTTGTAGAGGTGCCGGGAAAGAATCTAAAGTGTAGTTAAACAGATATCAATGATAAGTTAGATTGCACGCTGTGGAATTGGCATTCTCTAGCGGATAAAATAAAGACTCAGACTCTGGATGACTTGAAGGGGTAGCTTACCCCATTGCTGAGTGATGTCACAACCCCATGGATCTAGGCGGTGACTGTTATTAAGAATAAGGACATGAACATCGTGGCACGGTACTCGTTCATGTTAATGAGCAACACGTTGATGTCGTTACAGAATGAGTCTATCATCAGGCATCCGAAGGCTGCACTTCTGGTGTGTATCATCGACCGGGAGAGGCTCAACCTTGGGTCCATCATTGCATATGAGATGGATATGAGAGCCAAACAAAATCAAACCTCATTTCCATTTCTGGTTCTGATTAATGTTTTGTGTCACCGAGTAGGTGTGCCATTTTTAGAAAAGACGGATATCGAGGTTACTCCTTCCACGTGTTGTGATATTCGTCGGATCGAAGCAGAGTATTTGAAAGATGAGCCGAGAATAAGTAGAGAGCTTCGGCCGACACTTCTCTGGTTGTTGATGTGGAGTCTATGGAGGCTGTCCCTACACCTCCCACTCCCGTCGTTGATCCTTCAGGTATACCTACCCCCTCAACCTCTACTTCTCTTTCTCTTGTCTTCCATTCCTCTTTGAATCAGGAAATGATTTATAAATTGGGCAACCTTGCCCATTTAGCCAATGTAAGGGCTTCTCGGGTTGAGGTCGTTGTCCCTTCAATGATTGAGCGTGTTGTAGTTGCTGCACTTGCTCCTATTCGGAAAGAATTGAGGGAATAACGGGAGTTGATTACGGCCCATGGATTAGCATTGGATTCTCTTACCGCTCGGGTTGAGGTGTGTGAGCAGGTAGGTAGCCAACCCTCTAATTTGACCTCTCTGAAGAATAATATTGCTGAACTGCGTCGGGATTTGGATGAACAGAAATCCATCGACATAAATGTTGTGAGGAGGTGTATATATCCCTGAGGACCCCAATTTTTAGTTACTTACGGTTCAAACTTCTTCTGAGATCCCTCCGGCTACTATGACCAAAGATGTTGCTGCAGTTGATGAGGATGGGGAGTTCGACATGCCCGAGATGGATGAGGAGCATTTAGTAGCTCGTGAGGTTGATGTGTACGAGAACTTGGAGGATTTAGAGGGTGACTTTCTATGGGTGGCCACGGAGGCATCACTACACGACACATCTATGATTAGTTCTAGTGGGTCAAAGCCCACAGAGAAGATTGTTGCATAGCCTTCCGTAGTTGGAGTCCAGCAGGGCACTAATGCCCAGGTTGAGGCCACACCAACGAGCCATAGTTCACCACAGGCTTAGACTTACAGGGGGATCTTTACTCTCCCTCCATTTTATTTCCCATTTCTAATTTCATTTTTTATTTTGCATTGAGGACACTGCTTATTTCTTTTTGGTGGGGTGAAGGTATCCTTTTGGTTGTATTTCATTTTTGGGATATTTTGTTGTTTTCTTTTGGAAATTCTTCATGTTGCTTTAGTAGTGAATGATTTGGTTTTGATTTTGATTCATTGGCCTCTCTCTCAATTGCTTGAATGTGAATGTTGATTACTGTTCACTTGTACATTTGAGTATCGGTTGTGATCAATATCGATGACTAGAATTGTGATCTTGATGAACGGTGTGTTTGTGTTAGTCCAACGAGGAAATTTGAGTTGCATATGTCTTGTGTGAACTCTTAGCATCTCATTGTGAGTAGTCGAATGTCAAGGTGAGTCTTGCAATGACTGTTGCACGCGAGCTTAACTTGTAGAGTTGTGATCGATGATTTTGTTGGATGTCATGTATGGTGAGGTTTACTTGAAAATTGTGCATGATGATACCTAGAACTTGCCCCGTTGGTCCAATTGACTCACATTGGTGAATAAAGGAAATGATCTCAGGGATGAATTTTTGAGAGTGAACCTAATTGCTATACCTTTATGTGACCACCTTGTGAGTGTGTGAACCTAGCTTGACACTATATGAGTCTACCATGTTCTTTGGATAAAACATGAACACAAATGTTTAGACCTGTTGTTGAAATTACCATATCTTTCCACCTATAACCTTCGTGAAGCATTAGTTTGTTTGAATAGACAACTTAGGCTTGGTGTGGTAAGAAACCGAGCAAGAAGTTCATGAAATTCGTCCTTTGGAGCATGTGGTGAAGAAAAAGATGGAACCCCTCCATATAAGAAAAAGGAAAAAGGAAGGGAAGAGAAAAGAGAAGAAAGAAAAGAAATGAATAATATGTATTTGTGAGCATTATAATGGAAATAAAACAGGTGTCCGATGATCTACACCAAAAATTTTGTGTGCTATGAACGGACCAAGGATGAGTTGTGAATATGAAAAGAATGAAAGAAAAGGAAAAGAAGTGAAATTTGAGTCATGCTTCATGAAGGTAGAGTCACTAAGCCGAAATGATCATACCCTTACCATCAGCCCAATTACAAGCCTTGAAACACCTTTTTGATCTTTGATAAGCTAAGTGATGTGTTGGTCGGAAAATACAGGCAAGCTTATGGGTACAATCATGCATGTTTTTCTCATTTAGAGTGTGAGAGTTGATTTTGATTCCTTAATTTTACTCCTTGATTGGCTTTGTGAGAGAATGGTATCAGTATTGATGCGAGGGCATTAGAATACTTTTGTTGGGCATGAATTTGCATTTGAAGTAAAGCATTTGTGAGCATGAACTCTATATAATGATGGTGAGTCATAGTTTGAAACTTTGAGTGCCCAACTGAACATTGTATATTTGGATTGAACCTTGTGTGCACTTTCATGTTGAGTCTCAAGGAGCACTACTTATAGACAACCCCGTTGACCTGATTTATCTCGTGTTTACCTGAGGACAAGCAAAAGTTTATGTTCGGGGTGTTGATGAGTTGGGAATTTTGACTCATTTAAGGCTTGTTATTTAATGAATTAGTCTCCTCAATGCCTATTTTGTGTTCCTAACTGATGTTAAATTGTTTATGTGCAGCCATGAACGCTAAAGAACAAGGTAAGGAAATTATATTGCGAAAAAAGCGTAAAAGCTGGAAAATATGAAGAAAAGGAAGGATAGAGGTCGCAAAAGCCACTCGACGACTCGCCGAGTGAGCTTCTAGCTCACCAAAAGGTCCAGCGAGTTGGCTCATGAACTAAGCCACCTTGGCGAACGAAACTGCACTTTTGCGATGCGCCGAATGGAACGGCGAGCACGATCCAGCTCGCTTAAATGAACAAAACAACTGGATGCAGAAGTCAAGTCCAAATGGCAAGAATGAGTGCTTATCGGCGGATCGCTGAGTCTTTCGACGATCCCTACTAACTACGCCGATGGGACTGTGTACTGAAATTTTGGAAAATTTTTGAAAACATATAAATTGATTTTTTAAGAGAGAGAAAAGGGTGTCACATAGAGATTTAAGAGATTTTGACCTACTTTTACAATACTGAATATTCTTGGAGAGGGTTTTGAGCTTAGATATTGAGGTTTTAAGGTTTCAGTCTTCATTTTGGCATTGAGCATTGGAGATTTTGTCATTCCGATGGAACGTCTTTTTGGTAACTATTTCTTGCTTTTTTTTTATGCTTTTCTAAACCCCCTTTCCTTAGGGGTGTGACTATGTAATCGAATACATAAATTAGCTTGTGAGTTTTTTTAATTGCTAGATTTAATGTTGTTCTGAAATGGGTTGAATTATTTATTCATGTTTTCATTTCTGAACTTAAGTTGCAAATTTAGTTCTATCTTTAGCTCTCGATGCTTGCTTGTGAACGTTTCTTAGAGTGGAATAAATGATTGATAGTTGTATTGACTAGTGCCTTTACAACCCAGTTTTATGAAGTGGGTTAAATTAAGGAATTGGGTTGTTTTGTATTTTTAAGCTTGTTTAGGTTCGAAGGAACTCACTTGAAACATAATAGCTGATTGAAAAATGGTTGTTATAGTTAAAATCCATCCTACCCAATGATATTCAACGACTTTAAGCAATTATTAATTACTCATTAAGTGAAATTAGAATTCAATTGCTCACACACTCCTAAGGTCCCTCTATACTTTTTTCAAACCCCGTATTATTTGTCTTCTTTAACAATTGGATACCAAACTCTTTTGATATTGATAATTGAAACCTATTGATTTACATTATGTTACTTTTTATTTACTTCTATTCTACAAGAAATTCGAACACTTCCATACTTCGTACTTGAATTCTTTTCCGTATAACTCCTTGTGGGATAGACCTCAACTCATCGTTGGGTTTATACTTGTTAGCGACCGCCTACACTTTGAATCATAAGAGGTGTAGTTGAACGTTATCTAAAACGAATTGGATTACTCAGTTACTCCAAGAGAATTCATATATCACTGCCTGCTACTCCAACGATACTTTGTGATAATCTTAGGGTCACATACTTTGTCGAGAATCCGATACATCATACCAAAATGAAGCACCTTAAGGTTGATCTTCACTTTGTTCGTAGCAAGGTCCGTGATGGACTAGTTCAACTGAGGCACATATACATTGATGACCAACTTGCAGCTCCTCTCACCAAACCATAGCTTTCCAGCAAGTGATTCCCAAGTTACGCGTTATAGGGCATTCGATTAGGATTAGGTTTGTTTAATTTATTTAGGCGTTAGTTAGTATTAGCTGTTGTTATTTGTTCCTAAATTCTAGGATAGTTTAGGCTAATTTGGTTAATTTCATCGGTATAAAAACTCTACAGGAGTCTCATCAAAGTAATATACTTTTTTCTATTTTATTTGTGTCTTTATAACACAGATATAAAAGTTGTTCTAAAACATTAAAAAAAAACTCCCACTCAAATAAAAGACTCATCACATGTCTTGACATGACCCAATCTTTTAACTTTTAATAGACGAAATGTTAAAAGGCTCTTCAGTGAAAATAATAATAATAATAATAAAATTATATATATATATATATATATATATATATATATATATATTACCCTCTATGAATTTAGGTTGAATGTAAGCTAGAGTCATACCATTGCTATTTCCGGTTAATAATCCAACCCATGGCGACTCCAATAGCTCTGTCATCTCCAGCATTCCCTTTTGCTATCTGAGTAGTTTTGCAGCCATTTAATTGTTCCTACACTTCTTCAGTAGACTTTTTGCTTGAACTAGGCAGCTCTCCGGATATCCAGAAAGTGATTATGAGATTCTTTCTGGGCTTCCACGTGCCCTACCTATTCCTCCAGCCATGGATAAATTCAGTCATGCACGCTAACATTATATTATGACTCTGAAGAGAACACACAACATAGTGCAGCAACTAAGCAATGTTCTACCTTTGATATGTGACTGGAGAAAGGCCAAGGCATTTTCATTATAGTCATTTAAATTATTAAAGGAGAAGGCACCAAAAAACACAAGTCTTGATTTGTAACTACGGAAAAGTAACTTAAACCTAAACTCTTAAAAAATAACGTGTACTGTGTATAAATCCTTCCAAAGTTAAGCATTTTTTAAGAATCCAACACAAGCGCAACAACAATTTTGGAGGTTTTCAGTAACATATATAGATAAAAAGAATGAAGATAAAATATTAACAATCGAGACCGTAATTTCTAGTGTTTTCCTTGGAAGTTCAACATCAGATTACTATTTTAAGAGAGTAGAAAGAAGCCACAATCTGTATAAAACACAAATATGTAAAATCCAAGACTAGAAATAATCACTTCAATAAGCCCATAAGCATTAATCTACATCACAATAGTTCTTCACAACTAGTTTGTGATTTCATAACATACTAAGTCAATCGATTCAATAGTTCTTCACAAGCCTACAAGTAGTCAAGCAGATGCACCTCAGGCAGAAAAGTATTTTAGAAACTCTAGCGAGTAAACTCCAACTTTAACTCCTTTAGCTAATTGCGCCACATGAATTCATCTTAATGTGACACTGAAGAACCTCTCTCCATAAACACTTAACTCACGTCCAAGAAGTTACTGGATTTCTTGAAGTTCAGCATATTCCATCATGAGATTAGCTTATCATATTTGAAACAGTGACAAAAGCTCCTACAACATAAAAAAAATAGCCCAAACCGCCCACACTACTACCCCTCCGTCCGCATTCCCACTAGTGAATGTTATCTGTCCGCAGCTAGTTCACTGCAGGAGCATTTAAATAACACAACAATGCTCCAACTTTGCTAAGTAACACAATAATACACAAAAAAACAGGTATGTAGCAAGAAATTCAACAATTAAATCCTCTATACAAGGACCTCTACAGAGCATCTCTAAACCTTATCCTAAAGGTCCTTCACTTAGTTTCTGAAGAATCCACTAAATTTCTCCAGCTTCAGACTCACGACGAAACCTACTAAAAATCCATATTGTACTTGAAACATATGATTTCTACGAGGTTTGAAGGTTTATAAATACCCTGGTCACACAGGACTTATCCAACTTTAACATATAGAAAATTGTTTCTATCAAAATCAGAGAGCTAAAGCCATCAGAAATCAAGTTTGTTCTACCCTAAACTATATAGTTAAATTCTTTCATTATTTACACGGATAGGTAGACAAAATTCTACTATCCCCAACCCTCAAATTTATTATTTTTTTCTGAAATAAATAAAATATCAATCTTTTCTAATAAATAAAGTTTTCCTACAAGAGTATTGTAATGACTAGAATAAATGAGCTAAGTGGAAAATAAAGAAACAACGAATAGTACTATAACAAATGAACGCACGAGATTTTATTTGAGTTAATGTAGGTGAACAACACTGTTTGGACGTGAGCATCCTATAACTAAATTCTTGAAAGGCCTGATCAATTGGACATTTTTCTCATCTCCCTCAATTCTCTCTCAGCTCTTCTTATATTAGAGCTTACGAGTTCATCTCATCAATGAAGATTTCTTATTCCAGTTATTTCCATTTTGTATCAGTAGTTTCTGTTTTGTAATAGAGTTATGTTTTTCCTTAATATAAACACAATAAAATTCCCCAAAATTGTTGAGTTCCGTTTGCTTTAGTTTCATTAATTGGATCATAACAAAAATTTAAACCCTAATACATAAACTAGATAAAAAAATAATAATATAATATAAAAAATAAATGTTAGTGCAAATTACCCATCCGATCGTCCATATCACAGTCCTCGTCTGCCATTGTTATGTCCTCTTGAGAACTCCAATTACCTGGAGAAATACGGAGCTTGAAATTTTTGGGTCATGGTCGCCCATGTGGATCCGACCTGAACCGATCCGACCTAACTTGATAAAGTTTATGAAATTAAGATAAATACAATTTTTTTTAAAAGCGTGGGAACAATTACGGGGTAACTTCTGAACCACTTTTACTCCCTATTTTAAGAACTTTTTTCTCTCTTATCAGGTGAGAAAAAAAAGGGGAAAAGAGAGCATATAAACAAAAATGAAAGGGTTGAAAGAGGAATATAAAAATCTATTAACAAATTGACATTTAATTTTTGAATCAATTACCTTGTTTCATAGAGATACAAAGTTTGGCTTGGAGAAATTATTCAAAAGGAATTCGTTGATCTTCCGTTGTAGTTAACATGTGCACAAACCTTGTTTCTATTACGATAATTTATCATTGGTATCAGAGCTATGGATGTTTGCTCTTTGTTTGAATATTGTTTCTTGTTATTTATGATCAATTGATAGTTGTTAATAATATCTGTAAAATTTTGTGCAAGAAGATTTTTAAAATAAATAATTGTTAGAAAGCATTGGAGAAAAAATATTGATTGAAAATTTGAATCCAATATTGTGTCTTTTGATTTGAATCAGATACACTATTTGAGAATTGCGAATTCCGAGGTATTTTTTTCATGAATTTCCAGAGATGCAGAAAAAATTCACGTTATAGATCTGATTCCTTCTGAGAAAAAAAAGGATAAATTTTTTTCAATAGATCTGATATTATCTATTGTTGTCTAAAGGATGTGAAAAAGATTATGCGGATGTTTTTTTTTTTTTTTGCTTCTTGAGATGATATATAACCTTCTTATAAACAAGGCCCATTTGTCAAGGTTGTCCCATTTATTTTTATTTTTAAAAAAAGGGGGTATTAAGTAATGGTTTTTATGGGTCTTGTAAAAGTCTATTTTCCCTTGTTTTCTTAAAAAGATGTTCTTTGAAAAAGTATTAGTACTATTTTTTATTCTTTTATGAATAAAGACAAAGTCATGTACTTTTGATACTTTACTTCTTGGAAAAAGCATCATGTACCTTAAATTATATATTTATTCATATGAAAGACTAGTCACTATAAATTGCTTACTATTGAAATAAATTTGCAGTAGGTAGTACAAGTTTTGTTTTCGTGGTATGTAATGACAAAAAAATGTTACTTGTACTTGTATTATTAATAGTACCTGTTACTTAAATATTTGAGGAAAATTATTATGACTATGGCAGATCTTGAATTTAATTTTGTGCGGTCAAGAAAAAATTATTTATTTTATTTTTGACTTTGATAATTATTATTTTTTAAAAAGGAGCCATGAGTTATCTTCTTTATTTAATAAATAATATTGACCAATTGTTTTGACTAAATTATGATTTTAATTAAGTGCATTAAAATTGGTCTCAATAAATTCATTTAGTTCTTATGTTCCTTAAATTTCTTTTTCTTCTACAAATGATAGTAACATATGTTGTCACATTGAATGACTCAATCACTCTTATTGTTCCATTGTTCCTATTTCGATCATGGCTAAACAGGAACATACTTGAATTACTCAACGTGGCATTTCTCGAAATCGAGCAAACTGATAGTTCTTGAGTGGGTTTCTCTGGAATTTCAGTTGAATCAATTTTGGGAGAGGAAGAAAAGATCAGGCATAAATAGTGTCCCAGGTCCGCGTCGCGGACTTGCTCTCCCAGAGAGAAATTTCTCTCTCCGCTTCGCAGGAGATAATGCAAACTCCACTATTTCAAAAATTATTTCGCGACTAAATATTTTAATCCATCTCTGCATCGCGGACTTGCTCCCCAGCCAGTGTTTTTCGACCATTTCTCATTATTAACTATCTAAAACTCATTTAATCATCATGATATCTTTCATATCATACATTATAACCTTGAATTCATAATTCAAATTCAAGGTAGAGTTAAGAGTTCAGTCTTGAGAGTTCTTTTGAGTCATTTTGAGAAGTCTTTTTACAATCTTTTAAAACTTATTTTAAGACTTGAACATTTGAGTTGAGGAAGAGTAGAGTTGAGTTCATTTTCTTTAAAATGATATATGGAAACTAAGTATTCCCAAGAGAGAATGTTTTTACATTTAAGATGAGAGGAAATACCAATTTTCAAAAGAGTTCATGAGGAGTTTTAATTACTATCTCTTTTTAGAGAAACCTTTTGAGTAATAATCACAAAGTTGAGGAAGAGGAAATGTTTTCTTTGAAACATAATGAGCTAAGTTATATTTTAGGAGTAGTATGAAGCACCGATATGGGGGAGAGTTCTAACAACTCACAACCCCCATAAACCACGTAACCAACATGGGTAGAAAGGGTCATACTTTTTAGATGATTCCTTATTACATTTTAAGCATAGACTAGTGGATCCACTTAGTTGAGGAGTTCTATACCCGACAAGGGATAGGAAAGTTCTGGCAGAGTGGGCGAGACGTTGTATCATCATATAGCTCATAGTGATGGTTGTCGATTAGAGAATCTCTCAAACAGAGTTATTATGTATTTTTGCATACAAAATGTGTTATTATTGTATTTTTAAATACATTGATTTGCTATCTACTGTTTAAAATGCTTTATATAAACTGTACTTATATCATCGTTTTATATTGCATTAAGTTGAGTATCCATGAGTTGAGTAGAGCCGAGGTGAGTATGTTTCCGTTTTATCAGTTCAAGCTTGTAGGTTATGTTCAGTGTTCCCCTTACATGCTCGTACATTCCATGTACTGACGCCATTTGGCCTGCATCATTCATGATGCAGATACAGGTATCCAGGATCATCAACCAACGCTTCGTTGATCCAGTCGAGTTCCAGATTTGTTAGGTGAGCCTCCTTGCTTTCAGAGGATCCCTCAGTTATTTCTGTCATGTTATTTCAGTTTCTTTAGGATGATCGGGGGTCTTTTCCCTATATCCCTCATAGTATTAGATGCTTCATAGATAAATAGACAGTAGTTCATGAGTCTTTTCATTTTCAGTTGTTTATGTTGAGACTTTAGTTGCTTCTTTGGCTAGTTAAATGCTTATTTATAAGCATTCTAAGTTTATCTTTTAAGTTTATCTTATGTTGAGTAAGTCTTCCGCTTAGAGTTGAGCCAGGCCAATGGTTCTCTTGGGGCCAACAATGGTTCTCGAGTGCCGGTCACGTCCAGGGTGTAGGCTCGAGGCTTGAAAAACTTGGTATCAGAGCACAGAGTTCAACAGTCCTAGGGTGTCTATGAAGCCATGTATGTAGAGTCCTAGTTAATGGTGTGAAACGCGCCATATTTATAATTAGGAGGCTGCGATATTTAGGAACTATCTCACTTCTTTCATACTCTTTTCATGCAATAGAGTTCATCTCTATGAAGTTACTTTCTAACTCATGCTTGCACGTATCTTTCAGATCATGCCTCCATAAAGAGCTGACTGAGGTCGTCCTGCTAGGAGGAATTTTGAGGATCAAGGGGTACCCAATGCACCAGAAGTGCAACCCCAAGGAGCGGTCACTAACGATGAGTTCTGGGATGCTATCCGGGTGTTGATTCAGGTGGTATCCAACAAAGCTGGACAACAGATACAGGTTTGAAAGAATATGGCTGATACATCCAGAGTTTGTGAGTTCTTAAGGATGAATCCTCCAAAATTCACCAGTTCAAGTGTCATTGAGGATCCGAAAAATGTTGTGAAGGAATTGCAGAAGGTGTTTTAGGTTATGCATGTTGCTGATGCTGAGCGAGTGGAACTAGCTGCATACATACTGAAGGGTGTTGCTACGGTATGGTTCGACCAATGGAAGAAGAGTAGAGCTGAGGGTGCACCAATTGTGAGTTGGGTTGTGTTCAAGGGTGCCTTCATGGTGAGTTTATTTCCCCGTGAGCTAAGAGAGGCAAAGGAAAGAGAATTTCTCACTCTTAAGCAGGAATCTATGAGTGTGCATGAGTTCAGCCTCAAGTTCACCCAACTTTCCTGCTATGCTCCAGAGATGGTTGTTGATATGAGGAGCAGGATGAGTTTGTTTGTTTCTGGGTTGTCTCATCTGTCAATCAAAGAGGGTAAGGCTGCTATGTTGATAGGAGATATGGATATAACAAGACTTATGATCCATGTGCAGCAGGTTGAGGAACATGACCTGAGAGATAAAGAAGAGTTCTGAAACAAGAAAGCTAAGACAACACAGATCGAGTTCGGGCAGAAGAAGAGTAATGCGAACCGGTCATCTTTCCAACAAAAAAAATGGACCTGCTCCATCATCTGCTAGTGCACCTGCACCAAGGAGCAGAGGTGAGTTCAAGAATCAGAATTCGCAGAACTTTAGAGCTAGACCTGCTCAGTCTCAGGGTAGTGTCGCACAAGGAGGTAATGGGACTCCTGCATGTTCTAAGTGTGGTAGGAACCACTCAGGAGTGTGTCATGATGGCTCCACTGGTTGCTTCAAGTGTGGTCAGAATGGTCACTTCATGAGAGAGAGCCCTAAAAATAGGCAAGGAAATGGAAATGGGGGCAATAGAGCCCAATCTTCTTCAAAGGCTCCGCCAGACAAAGCTGCACCTAGAAGAGCTACTTCAGGGACAGGCGGAGGAGCAAACCATCTATATGCTATCAACAGTCACCAAGATATAGACAATTCACCAGATGTTGTCACTGGTATGATCAAAGTCTTTTCTTTTGATGTATATGCCTTTCAAGATCCAGGTTCGAGTCTATCTTTTGTGACTCAATATATAGCTATGAGGTTTGATATTATTCCTGAGCAACTTCTTGAGCCCTTCAATTTTTCTACACCTGTTGGTGAGTCTATTCTAGATGAGAGAGTTTATCGTGATTGTGTCATTTCTGTCAATCACAAGGACACCATGGCTGACTTAGTTGAGTTAGATATGGTAGATTTTAATGTTATTCTAGGTATGGACTGGCTTCATGCCTGTTATGCCTCAGTTG
The DNA here is from genome assembly GCA_029582245.1 of Solanum etuberosum. Lineage (NCBI taxonomy): Eukaryota > Viridiplantae > Streptophyta > Magnoliopsida > Solanales > Solanaceae > Solanum > Solanum etuberosum. The sequence goes on from JAJONR010001323.1 coordinate 100,995, forward strand.
ATTGTAGAATTCGAGTAGTTAAGTTTCAGTTTCCTATTGAGCTAGTGATAGAGTGGAGGAGTAGTTCAGCAGTGCCTAGGTGTCTTTTTATTTCATACATTAAATTAGTTTCCAAGGGGTGCATCTATCACTTAGTCCGAGTTAATGACGCTAGTGTTGAGACACCACCTATTAGGTCAGTTCCAGTTGTGAGTGAGTTTCCAGCGGTCTTTCCAGATGATCTTCCCAGAGTCCCTCCGGAGAGAGAAATAGACTTCAGTATAGATATTCTTCCTGATACTCATCCTATCTCTATTCCGCATTATAGAATGGCTCCAACTGAGTTAAAAGAGTTAAAAGAGTTGTTGAAAGACCTTCTCGAGAAAGGCTTTATTTGACCAAGTGTCTCACCTTGGGGTGCTCAGGTCTTATTTATGAGGAAGAAAGATGGTTCTCCTAGAATATGTATAGATTACCATCAGTTGAACAAGGTTACTATCAAGAATAAGTATCTTCTTCCAAGAATTGATGATCTGTTTGATCAACTTCTGGGTGCCACTTGTTTTTCTAAGATAGACCTCATATCAGGCTATCATCAGTTGAGAGTAAGAGAAAGTGACATCCCTAAGACATCTTTCAGGACCCGCTATGGTCATTATGAGTTCCTAGTTATGTCTTTTGGTTTCACTAATGCTCCTGCAACGTTCATGGATCTTATGAACAAGGTGTTTAAGCCTTATCAATATATGTTTGTTATCATATTCATTAATGACATTCTAATCTATTCAAGGAATGTGGAAGATCATGCTAGTCATCTCAGAATAGTTCTCCAAACTCTCAAGAATAGAGAGTTGTATGCTAAATTTTTCAAGTGTGAATTTTGGCTTGAATCTGTGGCATTCTTAGGCCACATTATTTCTGGCGATGGGATTAGAGTTGACACCCAAAAGATTGAGGAAGTGCAGAACTGGCCTAGACCTATATCTCCAACTGATATTAGGTGTTTCTTGGTATTGGCTGGTTATTATAGAAGGTTTGCCGAGGGTTCTCATCTATTTCATCCCCGTTGACCAAGTTGACTCAGAAAATAGTTAAGTTTCAATGGTCTGAATCTTGTGAGAAAAGCTTTCAGGAATTGAAAACTTGGTTGACGACTGCCCCAGTGTTGACCTTACCAGACAGTACGCAAGGTTTTATGGTATATTGTGATGCGTCCAGAGTTGGACTTGGTTGTGTATTGATGCAGAATGGCAAGGTTAAAGCTTATGCCTCTGGACAACTTAAGGTTCATGAGAGGAATTACCCAACCAATGATTTAGAGTTGGCTGATGTAGTGTTTGCTTTGAAAATATAACGTCACTATCTTTATGGTGTTCATGTAGATGTGTTCATCGATCGCAAGAGTCTTCAGTATGTAATCTTCCAGAAAGAGCTTAATCTTAGACAAAGGAATTGGTTGGAGTTACTCAAGGATTATGACATGGGTATTCTCTATCACCTAGGTAAGGCTAATGTTGTTGTTGATGCTTTAAGCAGGTTATCTATGGGTAGTATTTTCCATGTTGAGGAAGGCAAGAAAGAATTAGCCAAAGATGTGCACAGACTTGCACGATTGGGGGTCTGGTTAATGGATTCCAATGAAGGATGAGTGGTGGTGATGAATGGGGTTAAATCATCGCTAGTGTCCGAAGTGAAATAGAAACAAGACAAAGATCCTATTTTTCTTGAATTGAAGGTAAATGTTCATAAGCAAAAAATGATGGCTTTTGAACAAGTGGGAGATGGTGTATTGAGGTACCAAGGTAGATTGTGTGTACCAAAGGTGGATGAACTTCAAAAGAGGATCATGGAGGAAGCTCATAGCTCCAGATACTCTATCCATCCGGGATCCACAAAGATGTATCGCAACTTGAGAGAAATGTATTGGTAGAATAGTATGAAGATGGGTATTGCAGAGTTTGTTGCTAAGTGCCCGAATTGTCAACAAGTCAAGGTAGAGCACCAGAGGCCCGGTGGTATGGCTCAGAATATAAATCTTCCGGAATGGAAGTGGGAGATGATCAATATTGGATTTCATTATAGGTTTACCACTGTCTCGTAGACAGCATGATTTGATTTGGGTGATTGTAGATCGAATGACTAAATCAACCCATTTCTTACCGATAAAGACTACCTTTTCAGCAAAGTACTATGGTAAGTTATATATTCAAGAGGTAGTCAGACTTCATGAAGTTCCGGTATCCATCATTTCAGACATAGGTGCGCATTTCACCGTACGATTTTGGAAATCTTTCCAGAAGGGTTTGGGTTCGAAGGTTAACTTTAGTACTACTTTTAATCCTCATACTGATGGTCAAGAAGAGCATACGATTCATACTTTTAGAGGAAATGTTGAGGGCGTTTGTGATCGATTTCAAGGGTAGTTTGGATGATCACTTACCTTTCATAGAGTTTGGTTACAACAATAGTTATCATTCTAGCATACAGATGGCTCTTTATGAGGCTCTTTATGGGAGAAGATGTAGATCTCCTATTGGATGGTTTGAGGTTGGTGAGGCTGGGTTGATAGGACCAGACATGGTTCATCAAGCTATGGAGAAGGTGAAGACTATTCAAGAAAGGTTGAAAACAACGCAGAACTGTCAGAAATCCTATACTGATCTTAGGAGCAGAGACTTAGAGTTTGAGGTAGATGATTGGGTTTTACTTGAAGGTTTCACCCATGAAGGGTGTTATGAGGTTTGGCAAGAAGGGGAAACTCAGTCCCCGGTATATTGGTCCTTATAGGATATCCAAGAGGATTGGAAATGTAGCTTATGAGTTGGAGCTACCGTCACAGTTAGCAGCAGTCCATCCGGTGTTTCACATTTCTATGTTGATGAAGTGTATGGGAGATCCTTCACTTATCATACCTACTGAAGATATTGGTATTAAGGATAGCCTATCTTATGAGGAGATTCCCGTTCAGATTCTGGATCGTCAGGTTCGTAAGATGAGAACCAAGGAGGTAGCATCAATCAAGGTCTTATGGAGGAATCAGTTTATTGAGGAAACTATTTGGGAGGCTGAGGAGGATATGAAGAAGAGATACCCACATCTCTTTGAGTCCGGAGAAATTCAAAATCAAGGCACTAAGTATTTTCTTGATACTTTTTAAGTTGAAATGATGTGTTAATTTGTATGTTGAGTGATTCAGGTGGGTGTTAGACACTTCCACCCTTAGTTTTACTTTAGAGTGATCTCAATCGCGGACGAATGTTCCCAAGGGGGAAATATTGTAACATCCCGCCTTAGAAAGAGCTAAATTTAGAAAGCGCTAAATTGGAAATAGCTAAATATGAAAATTTTCAAGTTATGCTTAAGTTGTGAGTTTTGGATCAACTTCGAACGACCATAACTTTCGGTATATTATTAGTTATGTGGCTCATAAGATATCAAAATGAAAGGTCTTAAAATTCACTTTCCGATGCCACTTAGTTTGCTAAATTTAAAGCTCATATGAGGGAGATATGCCCGTTTGAATTTTGCATGTCCAGTTAAGGAAAGTTACCCAAAAATGTGAGGGGTACTTTGGTCTTTGCCTTACCCAATCAGATTAAAACGTTTTTAGTAAATATTTTGGGGTCAAATATGATTTGGGTGAGTTTTACAATCCTAAACTACGCATAGGGTTTTAAAGGAGAATTCAAGAAGAGGAAAAGAGGAGAAAAGGAAGAACGAACAAGGTTTTCGCGAATCGAGGATTTGTTTCGCCAAATCGAGGAATGTAAGTTTTCATAGTGTTGGGTTCGTTCACCCAGACGCCAATAAGGTTTTAAATTATCTAATTAATCCCTAGAGATTCAGGAATTAAGTTCTTCATCAGTTTCTTGAAGAGCTATTATTCATTCTTGAATCCTGATGTTTGATTGAGTTCTTGAGGCGAAGATTTTGTTAAGGGTTTGAGTAAACTGATAGTTCTTGAGTGGGTTTCGCTGGAATTGTCCCGAGTTATAAGAATTCGAGAATTTTTACCTTAGAATTTTAGTGCCTATAAATTGAATCGAGTTTGGGAGAGGAAGGAAAGATAGGGCAGAAATAGTGTCCCAGTACCGCGTCACGGACTTGCTCCCCTGAGAGAAAATTCTCTCTACGCATCCCGGAGAGAAAACGGACTCCACTCTTTCAAAAATTATTTCGTGACCAAATATTATAATCCATCTCCGCGTAGTGGATTTGCTCCCCAGCCAGTGTTTTTTGACCATTTATCATTATTAACTATCTAAAACTCATTTAATCATCACAATATCTTCCATATCATAAATTATAACCTTGAATTCATAATTCAAATTCAAGGTAGAATTAACAGTTAAGTCTTGAGAGTTCTTTCGAGTCACTTTGAGAAGTCTTTTTACAATATTTTAAAACTTGTTTTAAGACTTGAACATTTGAGTTGAGGAAGAGTAGAGTTGAGTTCCTTTTCTTTAAAATGATATATGGAAACTAAGTATTTCCAAGAGCAAATGATTTTACATTTAAGATGAGAGGAAACACCGATTTCCAAAAGAGTTCATGAGAAGTATTAAGTACTATCTCTTTTTAGAGAAACCTTTTGAGTAATAATCTCAAAGTTGAGAAAGAGGAAATATTTTCTTTGAAACGTAATGAGCTAAGTTATATTTTTGGAGTAGTATTGAGCACCAATATGGGGGAGATTTCTAACAACACACAACCCCTATAAACCATGTAGCCAACGTGGGTTGAAAGGGTCATACTTTTTAGATGATTCCTTATTGATTTGTAAGCATAGACTAGTGGATCCACTTCGTTGAGGAGTTCTATACCCCGGTAAGGTATAGGACAGTTCTGGCAGCGTGGGCGAGACGCTGTATCATCACATAGCTCATAGTGATGGTTGTCGGTTAGAGAATCTACCAAACAGAGTTATTTTGTATTTTTGCATACAAACTGAGTTATTATTATATTTTTAAATACATTAAGTTGCTATCTACTATTTAAAGTGCTTTATATAAAATGCACTTTTATCGTCGTTTTATATTGCATTATGTTGAGTATCCATGAGTTGAGTAGAGCCGAGGTGAGTATGTTTCCTTTTTATCAGTTCAATCTTGCAGGTTATGTTCAGTGTTCCCCTTACATGCTCGTACATTCCATATACTGACGCCATTTGGCCTACATCATTCATGATGCAGATACAGGTAACCAGGATCATCAACCAGCGCTTCGTTGATCTAGTCGAGTTCCCGATTTGTTTGGTGAGCCTCCTTGCTTTCGGAGGATTCCTCAGTTATTTCTGTCATGTTATTTCAGTTTTGTTAGGATGATCGGGGGTCTTGTCCTGACATCCCTCATAGTATTAGAGGCTTCATAGATAGATAGACAGTAGTTCAGGAGTCTTTTCATTTTCAGTTGTTTATGTTGAGACTTGAGTTGCCTCTTTGGCTAGTTAAATGCTTATTTCTAAGCATTCTGAGTTTATCTTATGTTGAGTAAATCTTTCGTTGAGAGTTGAGCCAGGCCAAGGGTTCGCTTGGGGCCAGCAATGGTTCTCGAGTGTCGGCCAGGTCCAGGGTGTAAGCTCGGGCGTGACAATATATATGTTAGATTAATCTCTATTTTTTTCAAATAACTTTAAGCTTACGAAATATAGTGTATATGTGTAATGATGATTAGGATAGATTGTATGTATCTTCAACAGCTTATGTGTAACACCTCAGAATCGTGAAGGCTAGAAAAGGGGCAAAGCAAGCAAGTCATCATCCCAAAATTGGGCCATGGGACCCTCAACGGAGCCCTTGACGGGCCGTGAAGGGGACCACGACTCGTTATGGGGCTCGTGAAGACTTGCCAGTACTTCCAATGCAAGCGTCCCTCCAACAGAGGCCCAGATGGCCTATTATGAGGTTGACGGGTCGTGGTGCGGGTCGTCAAGTGGCCTACCAAGAAGGGGTCCCTCCACTTTCCACTGGTCAAGGACCCCGACGGCCATAATGGCTCGTGGAACCCTTGACAGTCCGTGAAGGCCATCGTGAGGTAGGGTATGTCAATTTTAAGTCAGGGACTTTTGGATGTTTTCCTAATTATTTTAATTCAATACCATGTCATTTTACCCTTTACCCAAAGCCCTATATAAAGGTTTTTACCCCTAAAATCACCCAATTTAATTCATTCTCTCAATTTCCCGAAAGAAGAACAAGTTCATACTCCCCAAATATTTCTCTCTATAGAAGCTTAAATAAGAAGACTAAGGTTTCAAGTCAAGTCTCCAATTTCACCATTGAAGTCAAGATTTTGGAATTAAGGTATGATAGTCTTCATCTATGGAGCTCTTCCCTCTAAAGAGTTCCTAAATTCCTCAATTTTGATGCTAGAAATCCCCAATTGATTGTTCCAACTATGGAGCTCTTGTATGTCATGGTTCCTTTCAACATTGGTTTGATGATTGTTTTATGAACTATTATGCATGAATTGAGATAATTCCATGTTTTTAACATGAGTTCCCATTAACCCATGCATAACCCATGTTTCTAAGCTATGATGATATAATGTTGGTTTTGAACTATGAAAGATGAGTTTTTGAAGATACACGTATTCTTTATCAAATTGATGAAAATTTATTTAGGTTGCTTTGAGAGTAAAGCATACATGTTATTGAGAAAGAGCATGATTTAAGTTGCTTTGAGAGTAAAGTTTAAATGTTGTGATTACTGTTGTGTTGTGAAAGGATTTCTCGTATACACATAAAATCATGATTGTGAAAGGTTTTCTCACAGAAGGATTCTTAGTGTTGAAAGACTTTCTCAACTAAACTTTGAATCAAAGATTTTGGAGCTATTCTAAAGAAACCTAGCTTGGATTGGCTGTTTGATGTGCCTTCCATGAAAGGTAAGTCAAGTAAAGAATTATGACTATTTTGTGGGATTTATGCTTAGCACCGAGAGGATATTGAGATGGAAGATCTCCCGTAGCTTAAGGTCGCATTTCTAGTAGCAATCTCCTTAAATGTCAGTTAAGGCTACTTCCCACAATAATGATGAACTAAGGTTACTTCAAGAAGTATCTCAGAAGTGTTCTAAGATGAGTTTTACTTACATTGACCATGATTACAATTATGTTTCTTAACCTCTTATCTTATGGTCTTAACTTGGTCTTTACATGACATGAAAGGTCCTTTTTAGCATGATTTTATAACTCTATGCATTGCTATCATACTTGCTACATCTTTGTACTAACGAATACTCTTGCCTACATTCTTCCAAAATGTAGGGTCCGACGCTCCAGGTTCGCATCCCCATGGCTAGAGTTCACTTAGTAGATACTTAAGATTGGTGAGTCCTCATGCTCCGAGAATTGAACCTTTATTTCATTATGTCTTTACAATTTTCAGTTTTGTATGTGATGTACGGGTTACGTCCCAATCACTTCTTATGTACTAGATGGCTTTGAGACATTGTTAGACTTCCGCTTCATTTTATAAAACTCTTATGTTTCGAAGTTGTTCTTGAAATTCTCTTAAATTTCTATTATCTTGTTTATTTTTGCTAAGTGTCTTGTGTAGGGCCTCTCGGGGTCCTATACGCTATGTTACACCTAGGGTCTGCCTTGGGTCGTGACACTATGGGTATATTGACCTAACAATATTCTTTTTGAAATTTCTAGAATTTCATTTGTTTTCCAACAATGTGTGAGTATGATTGTGTATTTAAATAATTAGTTGTCTTGCTTTTTGTATTTAATACCACAGTATATGTTCAATATGCTCGAAGCACAAAAGAAAAAGAAAAAGGATGCCAAGAGGAACAAGAAACCTTCTAGAAATAACCAAGAGAACTCTTCCAAGAAGTTATTACATAACAAGTGAAGGCAAAAAAATATTCATAGTACTTAGAGCCCGTTTGGATTGGCTTAAAAAAGTAGTTTTAAGTCAAAAAATAAAAAGTCAAACTTAAATGACTTTTAAGTAAAAATATAAAAAGTCGACCTACTTTTACTTTTAGACTTTTTAAAAGTAATTTTAAACTTATTTTAAGTCGTTTTAACCTTGCCAAACACTTCCAAAAATTAAAAATGACTAAAAAAATAGGTTTGACCAACTTTTAAGTTAATCCAAACAGGCTCTTAATTAATTCATTCAGGATCTTTCACTTGATTATGTTTATTATTATTTTTCTTGTTAACTTTAAGAAATTAATAGAGAATTAATATGTTGTTTCAGTTTTAATCTTATTATTAAACTAGTCCTTGGAACGTGCAATGCACGTTCATCCCAAAATATAATATAAAAATTGTATTGCAAATGACATATTTTATCCCCCTTCAAATCTATTGGTATCTACAAAAAAAGTGCATAATTTTTACATTAGAAAGTACATATATCTTCCTATTACAATATCATTTTGCTTCTTCACTTACTTCGAATTCTTAAGGGAATAGATCAATAACCAAGAGAAACAAATAAACGCGATTGAGACGGTACTGATTTAATTTGTTATATTCAATTCATTTTCACCTTTTATTCCCTTACAATGAAGGACTCGAATTAAAAGATTGTGAGTTTCATTCAATTCAAATATTTGATTCTTTGTATTTAGCCCTTGTGCTAATTTATATATTTGTGGTTCATTTTAGCATGTGTCTTGATTTTCAATTTATAAATCATTTCTAATCAATTTCAGAAGTATACAAGATTGACAAATGTTTGATTTTTCCATCTTGCATTCCTCTTTCAAATAAATTTTTTTCTAGGGAACGTATATTGGAAAAAAGATCTCTACTCCAAAAAGGTAGTGGCAAAGTTTGTGTACATCTTACCATTTTCAAACACTAGTTTGTGTGCTTCTTACCCTTTTCATAACACTAGGTATGTTACTTTTGTTGTTGTGTTACAATATGATTGAACAGTCTCATTTAAATACAATGAGACTTCCATAGATTTTTCTAGAGGCATTCACTAGTGTTTCCAATAGGAGAATGAGATGTCCAACCCGATTTTAGAATGAGTGTCGCCGAAGGATGATGATTTCTTCATCCCTTATAATCATTCCTCAATTTTTCTCCTAAATCTAAAAGCTCTGGTTTTGCTATCAGATCTATATGTTATATCTATCTCTAATATTTTCAAATTATTTTCAATTTACGAAATACAATGTATATGTACAACAATTATTAGGATATATTGTATGTATCTTCAATGGCCTATGTGTATATTAACCTAACTATTTTCCTTTTGTGATCTCTAAAATTTTATTTTTTTCCCAACTTTCTGCATGCATGAATTGTGAATTCAAATAAATTGGTGATCTTGATTTTTGTATTTAATTACACAGTATATGTTCAATATGCTCGAAACACAGAAAAAAAGAATGAGGGTTCCAAGAGGAACACGAAATCTTTTGAAAAGAACAAAGAACACTCTTCCAAGAAGATATTACATAACAATCGAAAGCAAAAGATTATTCATGGTACGTAATTAATTTATCCAACATCTTAAACTTGATTATGTTGATTATTATTTTTGTTTTTAACTTTAAGAAATTAATAGAAAATAAATGTCTTTTCAATTTTAATCTTATTATTAAACTAGTTTCTAGGAACGTGCGTTGCAGTTTTATCCCAAAATACTTTACATAAATTTTGTATTGCGAATGACATATTTTGTCCCCTTAAAATCTATTGGTATTTACTAAGAAAATAAAAAAAAAAATCCTACATCTGTATGATAGAAAGTACATATATCTTCCTTTTACTACATCATTTGGCTTCTTCACTTCAATTCATTAAGAGAATGGATAAACAGCCAAGAGGAACATATGTACGCGATTGAGACAGTACTGATTTACTTCTTAGTTTTATTCAATTCATTTTTTCCTTTTATTCCTTTACAATGAAGGACTCGATTTACGTGATGGTGAATTTGATTCAATTTAAATCTTGTTTTATATTTCCATTTTTTGCCCTTGTGTTCATTTATATATTTGTAATTCATTTTAGCAAATGTCTTAGTTATGAAATTATAGACCATTTCTAATAAATTTTAGAAGACTAATAAAATTTAAAAATGTTTGATTTTTCCTTCTTGCAATCCTATTTCAAAATATTATTATTTTTGTTGAGGGTATATCAAAGAAAACATCTCCACCCCAAAAAGATAGTGGCAAAGTTTGTGTACATCTTACGATTTTTAAATCCTAGTTTGTGTAGATCTTACCCTTTTCAAACCCTAGTTTGAGTACATCTTACACTTTTCAAATCCTACTCTAACACTGGTATGTTTCTTTTTTTGTTGTGTAACGATATGTGTAAACAGTCTCATGTAAATACAATGAGACTTCCATCGGTTTTTCCAAAGGCATTCACTGAAGTTCCCATTATGAGATCGAGAATCACATCCTGATCTGAGAAAGAGCATCGCCGGAGTATGATTCTATCTTCACCCCTTATAATCATTTCTCTATTTTTCTCCCAAATCTAAAAGCTTTATTTTTTTCTCAAATCTATTGTAAATCAATCTCTGATTTTTTTCAAATAATTTTCAATTTATGAATTACATTGTATATGTACAGTGATGATACGATATATTGTATGTATCTTTAACGGCCTATGTGTATATTAACCTAATTTTTTTTAAATATTTCTAGAATTTCATTTGTTTTTCAACTTTGTGCGAGCATGACTCGTGTGTTTAAATAATTAGTTGATCTTGCTTTTTGTATTTAACTCCACTGAATATGTTCAATATGCACGAAGCGCAAAATAAAAAGAAAGAGGTTGTCAAGAGGAACAAGAAATCTTGAGGAAAGGACCAAGAGGACTCTTCCAAGAAGATATACATGATAAGTGAAAGCAAAATATGATTCATGGTACTTGATTAATTCATTCAGCATTTTACATTTGATTATGTTGATTATTATTTTCGTGTTAACTTTAAGAAATTAATAGAGAATTAATATGTCTTTTTAATTTTAATCTTATTACTAAACTAGTTCATTGAAAGTGTGTTGCACGTTTATTCCAAGAAGATATTACATAACAAGCGAAAGTAAAAAATTATTCATTGTACTTAATTAATTAATTCAGCATCTTACGGTTGATTATGTTGATTATTATTTTTCTTGTTAACTTCAAGAAATTAATACAGAATTAATATGTCTTTTCAATTTAAATCTTATTACTAAGCTAGTTCTTGGAACGTGCGTTGCACATTTATTCCAAAATACTTCATTAAAAATTTGTATTGCAAATGACAGGTTTTCTCCCTTTCAAATCTATTGGTATCTACTAAAAAATTCATCATTTTTACTATAAAGTACATCTATCTTCCTATTACGATATTTGTTATCTTCTTCACTTACTCCTAATGCTTAAGTGAATAGATCAACAACCAAGAGGAACAAATAAATGTGATTGAGACGGTGTTGTTTTACTTTTTCATTTTATTCAATTCATTTTTACCTTTTATTCCCTTATAATGAAGGACTCAAATTCCGTGATGGTGAGTTTGAATCAATTCAAATCTTTTATTTTTTCTCCATTTTTGGCCCTTGTGTTCATTTATAAATTTGTGGTTCATTTTAGCAAGTGTCTTGATTTTGAATTTATAGTTCATTTCTAATAAATTTTGAAAGACTACAAGATTAACAAATGTTTGATTTTTCCTTCTTGCATTCGTGTTTCAAATTAATATTTTTGTCAAGGATATATCGGAAAAAAAAACATCTCTGCCCCAAAAAGGTAGTGATAAAATTTGTGTACATCTTACCCTTTACAAACCATATTTGTGTATATCTTATCCTTTTCAAACACCTACTCGTGGAATAACACTGGGTATGTTTCTTTTGTTATTCTGTAACGATATATGTGAAAAATCTCATTTAAATATAATGAGACTTCCATTGGTTTTCCAAAGGCATTCACCGATTTTTCCAATATGAGAGCGAGATATTCATCCCGATTTGAAAATGAGCAACGCTGAAGGATGATGCTTTTTTCATCTTTTATAAACATTCTTCTATTTTCCTCCCAAATCTAAAAGCTCTATTTTTACTCTTAGTGTAACACCTCGGAACTTGGAAAAAGGAAGAAAATAAATTTCTAAACTGAAGTCTGATTTACGGGTCCCATCTACGGACCATAGGAGCTTCTACGGGCCGTAGATGGCAACTATATGAAGTGAAAAAACTAATTTTCTAAAAACAAGTCCCAGTACCCTTTTTACAATTCACCAAGACGGTGTGTCAATACTTTTACGAGTCGTAGGTGATCCAGACTTAGTAAAATTTTAAGAGGTAAAGTTTGTTTCTACGGTTGGCATGTACGGACCGTAGAAAGACCTACGAGTCGTACATGTGTTCCGTCAAAAGTTGGTCCAAAATAATATTTTCCGAACCTATCTATGGTTAACTAGTACTGTCTGTAGAAGGACCTAAGGATCGTAGGTAAGGCTCGACAGTTATCTTTAAAGGGCTTTTGGGTCTTTTTCTAATTGATTTAACCTTAAAAAATTTCATTTTACCTATTACCCTAATCTCTATATAAATGCTTTAAGCCCCACATTCACCCATTTTCAACTCATTCTCCTAAATTCTCTAAACTTGACCAAATTCATCCTCCCAATTCTCTCAAGTCTAAGGAAGAAGAAGAAGATTTAGGGTTCCAATCAAGTTTCCAAATTCTTCATTTTCTTGGGCTTAAAGGATCAAGGTATGTGTGTATTCACCCATGGAGCCTCCATGGGATCCCGAAGTATTTTGAATTTCCCAAATCAATTTTCAATTGATCAAATTAGGGTTACAATTCAATGAATATGGGTTTCATTCAACTACGATCAATTATGAATAATTATGATTAATTAAGTATTCTGATGCATTATTTGATGTTAATATATGATACTTTGTTGAAATTGCATTAACCTATGCCTAAATAATGCTTTTCAACCATTATAATATAATGAACCTATGAACTATGAATGATGAAGTTATGAAGATATGCATGTTTTCATGAAGTTATTGTAAATGAACTGATGATGCTTTTAGGGGAAAGTACTAATGTTATTGGGAAAGGATTTCTCACTTACTATGATGATCATGATTGTGAAAGGTATTTCTCACAAATGAATTCACATTGGTGAAAGTTTTTCTCATCTATGTTGAATAATGTTTAAGGAGCTATTCTATATTTTGATCTTAAAAGATGTGGATTTGTATTTATCATCGCCTTTCCTATGTTAAAATGATATTAGACTTTTATCAATTTTGTTGGGAATTAGACTTAGCACCGAGAGGGCTTTGAGGTGGAAGCTCAAATAGGGTAGTCTATAGTAGCAACCTCTAGTCCTAAATTACGTGCCTCCATAGGATTGTCTTGAATGACCTAGCTAGTAGATCCACTTAAGAAAATGGTGATATGTACTGACTCTACCTTGGCAAGTAGTTCTCCCTTCTTTTGGTATGAGGAATATAAGGGATTCCATTATATACCTCTCATGGTCTTATTGTTGGTTAAAGCTAATATCCCACAAAATTACTATGTTTTCTTCATAACTTCTCTTATGTCTTTTATGTTAATATACTTGACCATGCTTTCATGATTTTCATGTCATCTCTTCTTCAGAGATTTTAAATGTCCCATTATGATGATGCCTACAGATGGGTCTGGGATTTCGACTCATTTAGGGCTTTGTTTTCATAGTTTTATTGTTCTCAATGCCTAATTTATGCTCTAAACTGATGTTTAAGTGTTTATTTGCAGAAATGAAGGCTAAGTACCAAGGCAAGGAGATTATCGGGCAAAAAAGAGCGAAGAAATCTTAAGATGTTGAAGAAAGGCATTCCTGGTGATCGCCAAGACCACTCGGTGGACCGCCGAGTGGCTCTTCAGCTCGCCAAAAGTTTCAGCATGCCAGCCCTGGGGAAAAACCTACTTGGCGATGGAAATGGACAGTCGGCGTACCGCCGAATGGAACGGCGACCTCGATTCTGATCACCTAAAGTCACAGAACTCTGAGGTTAAAGAGCCAAGGCAAAACCGGCGATGAGATGGAATCATTGGCCCGTCGCCGACTTGGTCAACGACGCTCGACTTACTTCACCTAGTGGTCCTGAAGCCCAAAATTTGGGAAACTATAAATTGATTTTTTAAAACCCAGTCTTGGGAGTTCCTTTTTTAGAGAGTTTTTTTTCATGGGTAATTTCTCCATTATGGAATGTGAAGCTTTCGTTTGAGACTTGGTTTTGAGGAGTTTTCAATTGGGTTTTTAAACTTAGTTCATTTGAAACATTGTAGAAATTTGGGAACCATTACCCAATTCATGGATAACATAATTTGTAATTATTTCTTCCTTTATATAATGTGTGGCTAAAACTCCAATTCTTGGGGTGTGATCATATGATTATTTGCTTTATTTAGCTTATGGTTATTGTTATTTACTGATTTAAATGCTGATTTGAAGTGGGTTTAATTGATAGCTGTGTATTAACCTATGAATTGTAGTTGCAAATGCAGTTCTAACTTAGTGTTCTGGGCTTGCTCAAGAGAGAGGTTTTAGAACTAAGGTTATTAATTGATAATTGTAGTTATTGGGTTGTTGTGGGTTCAACTCGAGAGAGTGAATTCTAACTGGATTCTACCTATCTAGCTCAAGAGAGTAGATAAATTGAGGTATTGGGCTCTTTATAGTGTTAAGCTTGTCGAGGTTCGAGAGAACTCACTTGAATCGTAATAGTTGTTCGAGAGAAAGCTATTACATCAATAGTCTAGCCTACCCATGGAGATTCAGCGATTGTTAGTAAATTATAATTACCCATATAGCGAAATTAGCCTATAATCGATCACATCCCCGAGAACTCCTCTCTACTTATTATGTCCCCTGCTTTCGTAACTGTTGTAGTTGTTAATTGATAAACTAAATCCCCCCATTTGACACTTGCTATCAACCCCTTGATTTACTTGCATAATTTCGATAATTTCTATTTCTATAACCGATTAGACCACATTTATAACTTCGTAACTGAATTCTAACTTGTACCCCTCCTTGTGGGTTTGACCCCAACTCTTTGTTGGGTTTTATACTAGATTATGACCGCCTACACCTAGTATTGGATGAGGTGTAGTTGAGCGTTTAACAAAAATGGCATCGCTGCCGGGGAGTGGTGTTTAGAATTCTCTTATTGAAGTTTGGATTGTGATCTTCTTATGTTGTACTTGAATCGACTTACTTTGTTTTGTGTATGTTGTTGGTTGTTTGTTAACAAGTGACGAGATGAGTGTGATTGGAAGTGATGGTAGCCAACTTGGCCACCAAGATGACATCGGTAACATGAACGATGTCAATGACATTCAAGTTGATGGTGTAGGGGCTATATTATTGCCTCCGGTTGTGGGGAATGTTGTATTCCACGTGACTAGCACGACTTGGCAACTCTTGCAAATGAAAGGACTGTTTGGAGGGCTAGCTCATGAGGATCCCCATGATCATATTTGGAATTTTATGGACGTTTGTGGTCCATTCTCATTCAAAAACCTCTCACAAGAGTCGGTCTGGCTCCGGTTGTTTCATTTCTCTTTGATGGGAGATGCAACCAAATGGTTAGCTGATCTACTGGCGGACTCAATTACATCTTGGGATGAGTTGATCGAGGCATTCTACATAAGGTTCTTTCCTCCTTCAAGGATGATGGCGTTGAGAGATAATATACAAGGGTTCAAGCGCTTGGATGGTGAGCTAATCCATGAGACGTGGCTGAGATTTCAGAAGTTGTTACTTCAATGTCCAACTCACGGGCTTCCAACCAATGTCTTGTTACAACACTTCTACCTGAGTCTAGACTCAGTGAACAAAGGTGTGGCTGATCAACTTATCCGAGGAGGTATCATGCAGCAACCTTTTGAGATAGCGTCAGCCCTCCTCGATGGTATGACCAAGATAAATAGATCCTGGTACACTCGGGAGGATCAAGTATCTCCTTTGACCTTTAGAATGAGAAATGAGCAGATAGAGAAAGACCAAGAGCGAGACCAAAATATAGCCAAAATAATGACCCAGTTTGATATTTTGGCGAAAAATGTGATGGGAAGTACGTCGAAAGCTGTGAATGTTGTTGGTGTTAGTGGGGTGAACCCCGATGATGCACACTTTGATGCTCTAGAAAATGAGGAAGTGAGTTTCCTTGCAAATCAAGGAGGAGGTTTCCGTTCGAACCATCCAAGGTCGTGTGTGAACCAAGGTTGGAATAGAGAGCGTGATGATAGTTGGAGAGACCGTAACAGGGAATGGCATGATCGTGGGACTAACTGGAAGGAGCGTGATGGTGAAAAAGATAGATATGTTCCTCCCCATGAGTGCTGAAAGCCTAAAGAGCAAAGGGTTGACCCAGAGAATTTTTGCACTGAGGATATGCTTGCGCGTATTCTAAATAAAGTGGAAGGGTCCGACAAAGGGCTTAAAGAAATGAAAGAGGAGGTCTCCACACTAAATCAGATGGTTACCTCTCACTCGGTGTCCATTAAACAACTGGAATCGCAAATGGGTCAAATCTCATCTTATTTGAACCCAAGGCCAAAAGGGGGACTACCGAGTGACACCATGGCCAATCCCAAGAATGAATCTTGAATGGGTATCTTCGTCGTGCCACGATGTTTAATAAGGCGCTTCTTGGGAGGCACCCCAAGTTTTTGTGCTTTTGTTATTGATGTTTGAATAACGGGTACTGAATGTGCAGGTTGAAAAGTTGAAATTTTGGAAAAATGGCAGCTAGGCGAGCCAAAGGTCCGGTCAGCGACCCTGACTTGGATCGTTGTTGGAACCACCTAGCTTGCTAGAGGTGCTGTAAAACTCATTGGGCTAAAGTAACACTTGGCGCATTGCCGAGTGGGTCGGTGACATAAGTCGTGAAAGCTGACTGGCGCACGAACTGAAGAGTCTTTAAGGCCAAAACATTTGAAATTCAAAAATCTCGCTCATTTCATACGTTTTGACTTCCAAACTTTCACAACCACATATTTTCTTTCTTTCATACTAGTTTTCTTACTTTTGTGTGGGATTTACAACTCAGGGAGGATCTTTGGGATTCATTGCTAGCCTAGCATTTCAAAATTTCGGCATCTAAGGTTGGTTTTCCGAACCCCGCTTTACATTTTGTTGAAATCGAATGCTTGATAGTTGTGTGGTTGTTGTCTGTGCTTAGTGTTGATTTGTTGATTGTATGGAGTGTTGTTTGACCGTAGTTAGTCTAAATCGTTGTTAATTGGCCTTAATTTTTGAAATCCCGTGTCGAAGCATGTTAAAATTGTTGGATAGTGTTGAAATTGTTGTGGGTCTAGTGGGGGTGAAGTCTGAGTAACCCTGAATTGTGCCGATTGTCGGATTTTTCCTAATGATAGAGTGGTTGACGTCATTCTTAAGGGCAAAAGACGTCAATTGGCCAATTTTGGCCAAATCGGGGAAAAATGAGTACCCCGTGGGCATGGATAGTATGGGTCTGAACCCAATTGCATAGAACAATAGTTTAATTTTATCTTCGTGGGATACGGGCTTGATTTTGAAGGTCAGGGCAGAAATCAGGCAGGTTGGACTATTCAGCGAGCTAGGTCGAGTTCACCGAGTGGTTAGGCGGTTCGCCTAAAGTCCCCTAGATCACCTTTTTAATTCTCTCTTTTGGTGGTTTCAGTTCTGTAACTTTTGGCGATATGCCTGAGCTCGCTGAGTTCACTCGGTGACTCGCCGAAAGTCCCTTCTGAATTCCCTTCTGTGCCCCTAATTCCTGAAATTCTTCTGTAACATTTGTTGAACCACTTCTAGTTCACCGAATGGCCCTGGACATCGCCGACCTATGATTATTTTTGAGTGATTTTGCACTGGAACTTTTTGCCGAGCCAGACTTGGCTCACCAAAGGGGTTCGGCGAGTCTTCCTGCAACTGTTACAATGTGATTTTTTTTGAATTAAGTCTAACGTTTTCAACATTGTTTTGCAGGTATGGCTAGACCCAAAGTTGCAGGAAGGAACCAACCTCCTAGAAAGTGGGCATGAGGAATAGTCATCAATGAGGAGGATGTTGCCCCTCGGGCCCCGGCAACCAAACTTCCTCATAAAGATGGAAACGACAAGGGCAAGGGCAAGGGCCCTGTGCAACCCACACTAGCAGAGGAGAGCTCCGATAGTGAGGGTATTTACACCACGTACCTCACTCCCTCTGACAGTGAGGGTCATTCAGGGGACAGTTCCCCAGCCTCCGTATCTGAATCGGAGGACGACTAGTTCCTACAGGCTTGGAGAGCGGAGCTAAGCTCCAAGTCTATGAATGATTCATCTAGGATCCCAATGCCTCCTACGCCTCCTCCTCCTCCAGCTCCAGCTCCAGCTCAGGCAGTGGTACAGGCTCCACCAGTTTAGGGTCCTCCTCCCCGGTCACTCAAAAGACTAAAGGCCGAGGGCTTGAGGACAATTCTGGAAAAGAAGCGATTGTCTACCGATGTTGTGGTAGACCAGTATCCCGAAGTGTGGAACACCCTGGAGTTCCATAGGTTTGATATTTTCACTAAACCTCGAGGCCCTTACATCCCTACTTGGGTCCGGGACTGCTTATGGGGAGCTGGTACCGAAAGGGAAAAATAAGGCTAGCACATTCAAGCCAGTGGACTTTGTAGTAGTTCTGGGTAAGAAGGTGAAATGGAGATGCTCATATACTAATGAGGTACTCGAGTTTTCACGGGACTTTATGCATGACTACATTGACCTCATTAAAAAGAAGACCCTAGACGATCTAAAGGGTTGGTTGGAACACCTAATTTCTGATATGACACTGAGGTGGATCGAGGCCGGTGCACCGATTGAGAAGAAGGACCTTAACATGGCTGCTAAATACTTGTACGGGTTTATTAGCAGCACCATCATGCCTTCACAGAATGAGTCGATCCTCTAACACCCGAAGGCTGCGTATCTAGGTTCTATTATGGATCAACAAAGGCTAAACTTGGGTCTGCTCATTGAGCAAGAGATGGCCATGAGGGCCAAGTAGAGCCAAACCTTCCTTTCATTTCCGGTGCTGATCACTGAACTGTGCAGGCTGGCCCGTGTCCCTATGAATGAGAAGACGGATATGGAGGTGACACCCACTTCCTCTACTGACATCCAGCAGATTGAGGCCGAGTACTTGAGAGATGAGGCCAATAGGAGGAGGGCTGCACCGGTGGATACTTCCCCGATAGTTGATGTTGATATGTTTCCAACTAAGGCAATATTACCCCCTTAGGCCAGTGCGCCAACAGGTACCTCTGGTCCTTCTTCTTCTACTATTCCTAGTTCTACTACTGCACCCCCTCCCACTACTTTTGTTGTTGCTGCAACTGCTTCCTGACCCCCTATCACCCAGGCGATACTATATAAGATGGACCTTCTGGCTCAATCTGCCGATGTGCGTGCCTCTCAGGTTGAGGTTGTTGTGCCTCGGATGATAGAGCGGGAAATTGTTGCTGCTTTGGCCCCGATTAGGGCTGAGAAGGGAGAGCACCGGGAGTTGATTAATGGCTACAGGATGGCTCTGGATGCCCTTACGGTGAGAGTTGAGGCTTGTGAGCAGGGCCTAGGTGATTCTACTGCTCTGACGGCCTTGAAGGCCGATGTTGTTGGGCTGTGCAAGGATTTGGCTGAGCTGAAGTCCACAGATTTGTCGATGTTGTTCGGCACAGTTGAGACTTCTGACATTCTGAGCATTGTTGTTTCATCCAGTTTTGAGGTTCCTCCGGCTACTAAGACCGGAGATGTTGCTAGGGCTGATGATGCAGATGCTAAGTCTGAGGCAGAGACAGATGAGGAGGAGTTGGGTGTTCGAGACGTAGCCATGTATGATGATCTAGCAGATCTTGAGGGCGTCATGGTTGAGACAGATGTGCAGGCATCCCTCAGGGAGACGTCTATCGTGGTCTCTAGTGGAGCCAAGGATGCTGCTGAGTTGAGCACTGATACCCAGACTGATCGAGTCACCGACATGACGACTTCACCCCAGGCTTAGCCTGGAAGGATGACTCTTTTGACTTTATTTCTATTTTTAGCCTGTTTTGTTTCTATATTTCTTTGCATTTGAGGATAACTGCTAGACTAGTTTGGCGGGGTGAGGTATTTATATACCTACCTCTTTTGGACTATTTTTATGGATATTTTCCATTGTTGTTTTGTGAATGTTGGATCACATTTTGTGTTTTTATATAAATATGGCTTTGATCTATTATGTGTCCTTTGTTTTGACTTGCAAATGGTTTTGAACCGATATTTAAAAAATTGCCACCTCTTGTGTGTTTGAAAGTGGTTGTTCTTTTGCAATTTCGAGTATCGGTTGTGGTCAATACCGATGACTTGAATAGTGCTCTCAATTTAACGATATGAGTGTGTGGCTACGATGAGGCAAATTGAGTTACATAGGTCATATGTGAACTCCTAGCATCTCGTTGTGACTAGCCGGTTGTTGAGTTGATCTCTTGTGATAATCGTTGCACGCTAGCTGGAAATTGTAGAGTCTTGTTTGATGATTGTGTCGAATGCCATGTGTGGTGAGGTTGTTTTGAGATATGTTCTTGGTGATACCTAGAACTTGCCCCGTTAGTCTTATTGATTGACGTAAGCAAGCGATTGAAATGATCTTAGGCACAATTTGTGAAGAGTGAACCAAGAATTGATGTTATACCTCTTTGCGGCCACCTTGTGAGAGTGTGAACCTAACTTGGCACCCTTTGAGCCTATCCTTTTCTTTGGAAGAAACTTGAACAACTTTGACCTCTTTGTCCCATCACCTATAACCTTCATGAAGTATTAGTTCATTTGAATAGCCAACTTAGGCCAAAATCCTAAGTTGGGAGTGTGGTGAAAAAGGAGGAAAGTCAAGAAGTGTGAAAAATCCCCCTTTGATGGATGGTTTTGAAAAAGATGGAACCCCTCCATGGAAAAAAAAAAGAGAAAGAAAAGAAAAAGGTGAAAATGGAAAAAGATTGAAAAAGAGAAGAGTTGTGAAATAAAGCTTGTGAAAGAAGCAAAAGAAATGGGGAATCAAAGGAGTCATGCCTAAATGAATAATAAGGTGGATTGTGAACATCATAGAATGTGAAAGAGAAGGAGAAGAAGTGAATTGTAGGCCATAATTCATGAAGGTAGAAACCACTAAACTAAAATGACATACCTTTACATTCAGCCCCATTACAAACCTTGAAAGACCTTTTTGATCTTGAGCGAGTTGAAAATAAGGTTGATTGGAAAATAAGGGCAAGCCTATGGGTAGAGTCATGCATGTGTTTGTGAGCGTGAGAGTTGTATTTGATTCCGAGATTATAAATTCTTGATGAACTTTGTGTGAGCATGGAATTACTCCTGGTGTGAGGGCATTTGAATGCTTTTGTTGACCTTGAACTTGCATTTGAAGCAAGCATTGTGAGATTGAGTCTATTTAATGATGGTTAGTCACAATTTGAAACTTAGTGTGCAAAATTAAACATTGTATGTGTAGTTTGAACCTCTTGTGTGCATTCGTGTTGAGTCTTGAGTAGCACTGTTTGTAGGCATTCTTATTAAGCTGATTGATCTCGTGTTTTACTTGAGGACAAGCAAAAGTTTAAGTTGGGGGTGTTGATTAGTCTAGGAATTCGACTCATTTAGGGCTTTGATTTCATAGTTTTATTGTCCTCAATGCCTAATTTATGCTGTAAATTGATGTTAAAGTGTTGATTTGCAGCAATGAAGGCTAAGAAGCAAGGCAAGGACATTATCGGGCAAAAAAGAGCGAAGAAAGTTGAAGAAGCTGAAAAAAGGCATTCCTGGTGATCGCCAAGACCACTCGGCGGACCGCCGATTGGCTCTTCAGCTCGCCAAAAGTTCCACCATGCCAACCCTGGGGAAAATCCTACTTGGCGATGGATATGGACAATTAGCGTACCGCCAAACGGATCGGCAACCTCGATTCTGATCGCCTAAATTCACAGAACTCTAAGATTAAAGAGCAAAGGCAAACCAGCGATGCAATGGAATCATTGGCGCGTCGCCGACCAAGTCGGCGACACTCGACTTGGTCGGCGATGGTCGATTTACTTCGCCTAGTGGTCCTGAAGGCCAAAGTTTGGGAAACTATAAATTCTTTTTTAAAACCCAGTTTTGGGAGTTCCTTTTTTCGAGAGTTCTTTTTCCTGAGTAATTTCTCCATTGTGGAATTTGAAGCTTTCGTTTGAGACTTGGTTTTTAGGAGTTTTCAATTGGGTTTTTGAACTTAGTTGATTTGAAACATTGTAGAGATTTTGGAACCATTACCCAGTTCATGGATAACATGATTGGTAATCGTTTCTTCCTTTTTATAATGTGTGGCTAAAACTCCAATTCTTGGGGTGTAATCATGTGATTATTTGCTTTAATTAGCTTATGGTTATTGTTATTTACCTATTTAAATGCTGATTTGAAGTGGGTTTAATTGATAGTTATGTATTAACCTATGAATTGTAGTTGCAAATGCAGTTCTAACTTAGTGTTCTGGGCTTGCTCGAGAGAGAGGTTTTAGAACTAAGGTTATTAATTGATAATTGTAGTGATTGGGTTGTTTTAGGTTCAGCTCGAGAGAGTGAATTCTAAACTCGATTCTACCTATCTAGCTTGAGAGAGTAGATAAATTGAGGTAATGGGCTGTTTATAGTGTTAAGCTTGTTGAGGTTCAAGAGAACTCACTTGAATCGTGATAGTTGTTTGGGAGAAAGCTATTGCATCAATAGTCTAGCCTACCCACTGAGATTCAGCAATTGTTAGTAAATTACAATTACCCATATAGTGAAATTAACCTATAATCCATCACATCCCCCAGAATTCCTCTCTACTTATTGTTTCCCATGTTTTCGTAACTGTTGTAATTTTTAATTGACAAACTAAATCCCCCAATTTGACACCTGCTGTCAACCCCTTGATTTACTTGCATGATTTTGATAATTTCTAATCCTATAACCGATTAGACCACATTTATAACTTCGTAACTGAACTCTAACTTGTACCGCTCCCTGTGGGTTCGACCCCAACCCTTTGTTGGGTTTAATACTAGATTACAATCGCCTACACCTAGTATTGGATGAGGTGTAGTTGAGCGTTTATCACCTACTTTTTTTAAGTTACTTATGTTATCATGCATATGTTTATGCATATTGCCTCATACTTAATTCACTCTATGTACTAACGTATATTTGTGCCTACATTCTTTCACTAATGTTGGGTCTGACAAACCTATCTCCCATACTCTTGGCTAGTCATCCTTCATAGGCATTGAAGATTGGTGAGTCCTCATGTTCCGAGGACCAAGACTTTTTTATTGCTTTATGTCATTTCCATTTTAGATTTTTTATGTGATGTATGGGTTACATCCCAATCAACTTCCTTATGATAAAACAAATGGCTTTGAGACTTATGTTTAGACTTCTGCTTTTGTCAACCTCTTTTGTATGGAATACTACCTTTTAAAACTTTTTTCAGTTCTATTATCTCGTATGATGTATGATAAGTGGCTTGCGTAGGGCCTCTCGGGGTCTGATACACCATGTAACGTCTAGGGTGTACCCAAACTTGGTATTCAGAGCACAAGGTTTAGAAAGGTCCTAGGATTTCTCCTAAGCAATGTCGAGTAGAGTCTTGTGCATGAGTGTGAAGCGCACCACATTTATGAAGGAGAGGCTCTAAAATATTTAGGAAACTCCACTTCTTTCATCACTCTGAAGTCATACGATAGAGTTTAAGTTTATATGTCGCTCTCTTAATCCCTATTCGATGCTTTTATGGATATGGCCCTTTGAAGAGCATATGTTAGAAGGAATGCGGGTGATAATGTGGAACGAGAAGCTCCTCAAGATGATCCACAAGTTCCGGCTGATCCATTGGCCAAAAAAGTTACTAATGCGGAGTTTAGGGGTTCTTTTCAGGTATAGGCTCAAGATATGACGGCCCAAGCCAATAGGGAGGTTGTGGTTCCCGTGAACCAAAATGTGGGTACGACGGCAATTAGAATGAGGGACTTCATGACTCGGATGAATCCTCTAGACTTTCACGATTCCTAGTTTGAGGAAGATCCTCAAGAATTCATTGATGAGGTATACAAGGTGATGATGATCATGGGAATGACACCGGTGGAAAAAGCAGAATTGTCAGCTTATCAACTTAAGGGTGTTGCTCGAGTTTGGTTCAACCAATAGAAGGAAGAATGGGTGTTTGATACGGGTCCTCTTGATTGGGAAAAGTTTAAGGGTACTTTCTTTGTTAGGTTCTTTCCCCTTAGATGAAGGAGGCCAAGGAACTTGAATTTATTAACCTTTGTCAAGGAAAATGAGTTTGAAGGAGTATGCCTTGAAATTTACATAATTGTCTAGATATGCTCCTACTATGGTTCCGGACTCTAGGGCAAAGATGAGCAAGTTTGTCTCAAGTGTGTCTGAAAAGGTGGTTAAGGAATGTCGTACTGCCATGCTCATTAAGAAAATGGATATTTCTCGTCTAATGATTCATTCTCAACAAATTGAAGGGGAGAAACTTAAGGAAACGTCTAGGGAGGCAAAGAGGGCAAAGACAAGTTGTAGTCATTCTTCACATTCAAGGTCAGATGAACAGAATTGTTTTAAGTTCCGACAAAGGTTTTCCGGTCAAATATCCTCTAATGCTCCGACTCCTAAGATCAACAAAGAAAGGGTGTCTAACCCTAAACCTCAAGGAGTAAATGGTCGTGGAAATGGTTCTTCAAATCCCATATGTCAAAAGGTGGCAAGAGTTATTTGGGAAACTACTTGATGGGCACGGATAATTGTTTGGTTGTGTAAAGAGTGATCACCTCTTGAGGGATTGTCCATCTAGGAATGACAAGGGAAAGGACAGTAGGCAAGCTCCACCTAGTGGTTCAGGTCCAAGTGATCCTAAGAAAAACCGGTTCTATGCACTTCAAACTCGTCATGAGCAAGAGGGCTCCCTCGATGTGGTTACCGGTAAGTTGAAAGTCTTTTATCTTGATTTTTATGCTTTGCTTGATCCTGGTGCTACCTTGTCTTTTGTGACGCCATATGTGTCTATGAGGTTTGATGTTCTTCCAAATGTGTTAATAGACAATTTTTTATCTCTACTCTGATTGGTGAATCTATTGTGGCTCAGAGAGTATAGAAGTTTTCCCGTCTCCTTATCCTATAGTGTCACTCATGTTGATCTTGTAGAGCTTGATATGTGTCACGCCTCGAGCCTACACCCTGGACGTTTCCGGCACTCGAGAACCATCGCTGGTCCCCAAGGGAACACTTGCCCTGGCTGACTACTTAGCGGAAGACTTACTCAAATAGAAATAGGAATCTCAATTGCATAATTAAACTCAAAGATTAAATCGAACTCAACTTAAAGGTACATCTGGAAATACTTATGAAGTGATAAACTTAATTGTCTCGGAATATCTCAGAACATCTCAACGTGAATGGGGAAATAACAACTAACTCATCAACGTCTAACAATCTATGAATCCTCTAATTACGAAGATAGATGTTGGGACATAACCCTCGACAACTTAACAAAAACAAAAAAGAAGTGTGAAGCCCCGCGGAAAGCAAGGAGGCTAGCTGGAATGCAAGTGGTATCAACGAAGCACCGGTTGATAACCCTAAGCACCTATATCTGCATCATAAAAAGATACAGGTCAAATGACGTTAGTACATTGAATGTACGAGCATGTAAGGGGAAGCTAAAAACATAGAAAATTGATCTGATAAGACTGGGAGACATACTCACCTCCACCCAACTCCAATACAAAAGCAATAATAAGAGATGCAAGGTTTAAACATTATAAAACAGAAGATATAAACTCAATGATGTGTAAAAATACAATAAGATACTCTTATACTCTTATTTGGGAGATTCTCTAACCGACAACCATCACTATAAGCTATGTGATGATATAGAGCCTCGTCCATGCTTCCAGAACTGTCATATACCTTGTCGGTGTATAGAAACCTCAACAAAGTGGATCCACTAAGCTATGCTTAAAAGCAATAAGGAGTCGTCTAAAAAGTATGATCTTTTACCCATGTTGGCTACATGGTTTTTGAGGAATGTGAGTTGTCTGAACTCATCACCATATCAGTGCTCAATACTGCTCCCAATAGATATATATACTCCTGCTCAATTTTAAAACACTCTTTCTCAGTTTGAGGTAATTACTTAAAAGATCCTCTTAAAAGATGTAATACTCTGAAACGTCTCGCAACTCATAAACTTATTTAGAAATCAAAGTTTCTCTCTTTTAAATTTAAATGTATTACTTTTGGGAATACTTAGTTCCCTTATATCATTTCTCAAACATGAATACAACTCTTCTCATTTCTCATATTTACTTTCTCAAAACTTAGTTCAAAACTATAGTTGACTAAAAAAGAATCCTCAAAATTACTCAAAAGACCTCTTGAACTTTCCTCTTAAACTAACTTTGATTCGGAATGTAAATTGAGACATGTGATTTGAACATGTAGGAATTCTCAAAAGTGAATGGAGTCTATAGAATCTAATACAAAGGAGAGAATGTAGTCATGACTCAAAGGAATACGTCTGAAATGAAGCACGAAAGGAAAAAGGCCAGGCGACCCTGGTGCACTGCTGGTGTGGGGTGCCAGGACCCAAACTACTGAACGCCAGGTCTGGCGACTTCCTGGTGCGCTGCCCCATACCCCTGGCCAGAAACTCTGATGAATTTTTGATAACCCTCAAATACACCTTTTATAATTCAAAGTGTAGGCAGTCGCTAACAAGTATAAACCCAACAATGAGTTGGGGTCGATCCCACAAGGAGTGATACGGTAAAGAATTCAATTACGAAGTGTGGAAATGCTCTAATCTATTGTAGAAGTAATAGAACACGAAACATAAAGTAAATCAATGAGTTTTAATTATCAATATCAAAGGGGTGAAATTAATAACCAATTTTTAACAAAGGCAATAAACACAAGATTTGAACGAGTAGAGAGAGGACCTTAGGAATGTGAGCAATCAAATACTAATTTCGCTTAATGGGTAATTACTAATTACTTTAAATTGTTGAATCTCAATGGGTAGGATAGGTTGTAATTACGGTAGCCATTTCCCAATCAACTATCATGTTTCAAGAAAGTTCTTCCGAACCTTGACAAGCTTAACAATACAAAGCAACCCAATTCCTTATTTGAACCCACTTTGTCAAGTTGTGTTGTAAAGACGCAAATCAATACAAATATCAATCATTCATTCTACTCAAAGCATCTTTCTCAAGCAAACATAGAGAGCTAAGCTAGAACCGAATTTGCAAATTTAGTTCATAAATGAAAACATGAATGCACAATTGAACCCATTTCAAAACAACATTAAATTCAGGAATAAACAATACCCATAAGCTAATTTATGTATTCGATTACATGATCACACCCCTAAGGGAAGGAGTTTATCCAAACATAACAAAAAGCAAGAAATCGTAACCAAAGACATTATCCATCTGAATTGTCAACAATCTACGATGCTCAATGCCAAAATTAAGACTAGAATCTTAAATCGTCAGTATCTAAGCTCAAAAACCTCTCTAAGATTGTTCAATATCGTCAAACTATGTAAAACTCTCTCCAAAGTTGAGTTGTATATGTTTTCTCTATCCAAAAAATCAATTTATACGTTTCCAAAAATTTCCCAAAGATTCAGTGCGCAGGCACACTCGGTGAAGTTAGTCGGGATCACCGATGGGTTCGGCGATCTGCCGACAAGTGCCTTCTCTCACTCTTTTGATGTTACTTTTGCACCAAACTGTTCTGTAAACTTAGGCGAGTTGGGTCGAGCTCGTCGTTCCATTCGGCGCATCGCTGAAGTACTCTCTCAATCGCCGAGTTTGCTTCATTCCTGAGCTAATTCCCTGGATCATTTGGTGAGCTGGGAGCCCACTCGAAGACTCGCCGAGTGGCTTTTGCGAGCTCCAACTATCCTTTTCTTCAGCTTTTCCAACTTTTTCGCATCGTAATGTCCTTACCTTGTTCTTAAACCTTCATTGCTGCAAATAAACAAATTAACATCAGTTATGAACACAAAATAGGCATTGAGGACACTAATTTATTAAATAACAATCCCTAAATGAGTCAAAATTCCTGACTCATTAACACCCCCTGCTTAAATTTTGCTTGACCACAAGTAAAACACAAGATCGATTAGGCCAACATAGATGTCTACAAGTAGTGCTCCTTGAGAGTTAACATGAATGCACACAAGGTTCAATCCACACATGCAATGTTCAATTGTGCACTAAAAGTTTCAAACTATGACTAGCCATCATAAAATAGAGTTCAAGCTCACAATGCTCACTTCAAATGCAAATTCATGCCCAACAAGAGTATTTGAATGCCCTCACATCGAGAGTGATTCCATGCTTTCACAAAGACAATCAAGGATTACAAATAAGGAATCAAAATCAACTCTCACACTCCCAATGAGAAAAACGTGCTTGATTATACCCATAGGTTTGCCTATATTTTCTAACCAACACATCACCCGGCTCATGCAAGATCAAAAAGGTATTTCAAGGCTTGTAATA